>WNYC01000075.1:0-164726 GCA_021396375.1 Sporothrix mexicana | reverse complement strand
AAATCCAAATAAAAAAACAACCCCCACACTTTTCCCCACCAAAAACCCCCCCCCAACCCCCCCCACCCCCCCCCCACAAAAAAAAAAAAAAAAAAAAAAAAAAAAAAAAAAGCTTCTCAGCCACAGTGAAAACCAAAATGAGTAATCCACAAAACCAAAACAAAACCAAAGCCACTGGGGGAGAATCTACCTGGCAGCAAGTGCAAGCACTTCTGCCAGGGATGACAGGTGTTGAGCCGATTTTTCGGCGGAGGCGGCTGCGGCGGACAAAAATTCCGCATTGGGGACAGCTTGGAGAGGGACATGCGGCGGCCGTGGCGGAAGAGCCGAGAGTAGCGAAGAGGAGAGTTCGGAGGGAAGCATGATCGCATGGCTTTTTCTCCTCTCCTTTTCTTTCCATTTCCTCTTCTTCTTCTCCTCTAACTCCTTCTTCTTCTCGGCCTTGCGGAGCTCATAGGCATTGGGTGGCGGCGGGCTCCGGAGGCCAAGGATGCGGAATGGTAAACATCCCACCTCCTTGCCCTTTTCTTTTCGGCGTCTATGGGCCTCTTGCCGGGCAGCGTAATGCCGCGCAAATGCGGCCAACTCCTTGTCCTTCTCTGCCTCGTCGCTCTCGTCGTCGTCGTTGTTGTCGTTGTTGTTGTCACCGCCGTTGGCAGCACGGACAATATGGGGCCTCTCGGGCGAGTTCACCCGACATGTCAGCCTGGCACTGCCAGGGGGGGCGGTGCCACCGGTCGGTGGCCGTCAGCCTTCCTCTGCCACTGGCTCTCGTCGGCGGTAAACTAGAACTGGGCGGTTGTCTCCCTGTTTTTATACACGTTCAAGGTGAACGCGGGCGCCCCAGTGGTGCCGAAAGCAACTGCTGTTCTGTCCATTTATTTAGTTACTTTTCTACAGTACTGACTATATTGGCTTGTATTTTGATGGAGATAGATTTGAATACTTACGGAACAAGAGCCTCCATGGTTGTGATCGCATCTGCCGTCAAGCTTAGAGTGCTGGGGACGTCGCTGTTGTTGCTGTCGTCGTTGCCGTTGATGCGGCGGCACGCAACTTGGCTCTTGCGGCTCTGATCTGATGATGGCTAATGGAAAATAACGATGGAGATTAAAGTATAGAATACTTGAATAGATAATGATGGGATGGCTCACAAGGATCAGGTGGAAGGGTAAAACAAGGGGATTGTGTGTGTGTGTGTTTGTGTGTATTTTGTGTAGATTCTGTCTTGTGTTGAATTTGTTTTGTGGAAGTGGAAGAGATTGGACGGCGAGGATGGCGAGATTTCCAAACAGGATAAACATAAAATGTAGGGGTTGGCAGGCAGTCAGATAGCCAAAAGGGCAGGGGCTATCAAAACAAAACAAAAGGGATAAACACGAGCTGGCAAGGCAATGCTCTTGCCTGAACACTCTTGCCTGAACCAGCAACGAGACATAAGACCCGTTGCACCTTCCAAACGTGAACCTGTGACATATATTTGTATGTGCCTTGCTCCTTCTCCTTCTGATAGCCATCGTTCATGTGATATTTAAGACCAAGGAGGCAGGTGCGTTGGTATTCTATTTTGAAATTTCGAATGCGACAAGAATAGCAATTATTGGCAATCATGGTCCTATACGACGACATCTAGACACTCGATGGAGCCGGTGTATCTCTGATCTCTGATCTCTGATCTAAATGGACAGACTACGAAATACCGAGTGCTATTATAAATGTCGTAAATGTCATCCTCAGACGCGAGGCCACCGAATGTGGGAGTAGTTTGCTCCTCGTTTCCACTCAAGGGCTGCTGTTGAGGTTAGTGACGACAGCTCTTGCGCTCTTGCAAAAAGATTCATCCAAGATTTGTCTGCTGTTCTCATATGCTTGCATCTTACTGCTGGCCCCGTCCAAGTTTCGGTTTGTTCCTGCTTGTGCTGGTTTCTGCACACAAACATTGCTCGGCCGAGACGAGTTGTGCAACGACGCCACCAAAGTGGCCAAAAGTTGCCAATGAGCAAACCTTGCCCATGTCCTCGTGCTTTTCACGGGCGCTATCTCGTATTCTCCACAGCACTACTGGGGTTAGCTCTTACAACGGTGCTGGGCGGGCGTACATCCCCGACGACAAGTGGTTTTACAGCATTTCGTCGGACGGGTTTCACTCTGTTTTACGGTCCTTCCTTCAAGCGCTACGGAAGCGCCCGCAAACGGCCACTGGCATTTTGACAAGCTGCCCGAAGGAGGTGGGGGTGGGGGAGAGGACTGAGCGATAGGGACGAGGAAAAGGAGGGGCATTGCTTCGTAACGGTCGGGGCCAAGAACTCTTGTTTTGTCGGAAAGAAGCGAGAGCAAGTGGAAGAAGGGCGATGAGAGGTAAGACGAAGAAAAGAAAGAAGAAAAAGACATGCAGGGTAGAAATAGAAAGCCGAGGGCAATATGTGAGTACGGTGTACCTCGAGGCAAGACAAGAGGTCGTACTTTGCAAGAATAGCATGTCGTAGACAAGAGGATGGTAAGAGCGACCTTGCGAAAACATGCCGGAGAGGCAGGCGACGATTGGCAGGAGGAAAGAAGGAAAGAAGAAAAGAAGAAAGCGCACAAACTGCCAAAATGAGAAAAGGCGAAGGGAAAAGCGGAAAGAGGAAACGACGAAGGCGTGCCCCTCTCTCGTTTCCCTCTTTTCCTCGTGGGGGGCAGGAGAAAAAGCGAGAATACGACTAAACAGGCAAGTGCGATGTGACGAAAGCGAGAAAGAGCAAAATGCGCCAAAAAAAATATGATAAAAAGAAAGGGAAAGAAGTGCAAATGTGATAGAAATGCACCTTCCTCTCTGCCTTTTCGTCTTGCTCCTTCTCCGTGCAGGGCAAGTGCGCAGCAAAGTGGAGATATACCCATCCTGATTTTACTCGCTATCAACATGCGCAAAACTGGACTTTATCCCGATGTTGCAAGCACAGCAGAAGCGACAAGATCAAATACCCAACAGAAACAGATGCAAAGAAGCGCACAATGAGCACGGAAAGAACCCCAAGAAGTCGGTTCGTGGGACTGGCGGTCGGACCTGATTTGACAAATGAGGCGTTTCTTACCCTGGGGGCCGTGAACTTTTGCCGGCCATTTGCCATTATGACAATGTGAGAAGGAGCGTGCCGCAATGCAACACGGCGTGGGCAGGTAAGAGCGAGGAAACTGGGTCCAAAAGGAAAAGAGCAATGCAGCAAAAGAGCGATTGGCGAAATAGCGAAAGAAAAGGCAGGCGCCTATGCATATCGCAGTTTTGTTGGTGTGGTTGTGCGTAATATTTGGAGTATTACACATCAAAAAAGTGAGGAAAGAAGAATGGTGGGATGGGGGCCAAGTCTCGGCCAACTTGCGCCGGTCGTTCTTGCTCCCTTGTTTTGCTTGTTTGGGTTTCGTTCCCTGGCCCCTCTTGCGTGCGAATGCAAGGGCACTTACGACGTATACTTCGTACAGTATTACACAGTAAAATTTCTTCCTTTGCCTTTTCCTTGACCACGATTGTACGATTGTACGACTTTGCTATAATCTAAACGAGCGCGACTAGGTTGCACGTTACACAGAGTCTTGCACGATGCCTGCCAACACTGAACCTGAAGCGGCTGCACCCGCAGCCGCGCCTGCGGCCGACCAGGCGGCCAACACAACAACCACAACAGAAGAGACGACAGAAGAGACAGCAGAGACGCAAAATACGCCCAGTACCAAGACGGATATCAAGACGGAATCAACCGAAGAGACACTGCCAATTGCCGACGACTTGTCTGCTGACGTTGACGCCGACGCTGATGAGGGAACAGATGCCGACGAACCCGTCGGCCACGTCCCGATGGCCAGCCGTCTCTCGCTCGTGTCGTGGGGCGACGGTAGCGCGCCGTCCATGCCGGCGATTGACGACAGCGGCAGTGAGGGGGTGGGCGGAGGCGCGGGTACCGACGGGGCCGAAAACGACGACGACGACACAGACAGCGCTTACGACAGCGACCGTGCGTCGAGTATCCTCAAGTCGACTACCACCTCTTTGAGGTCCAGCGTCTACGACTATGTCGAGGAGCACGGGCGGACGTACCACCGGTACAAGGAGGGCAAGTACCCGCTACCCAACGACATCCAGGAGCAGGCGCGGCTGGACCTGCAGCACGCCATTTTCCTGCTGATGGCCCACGGCAAGTCGTACCTGGCGCCGATTGACAAGCCGAAGCGGGTGCTGGACTTTGCCACAGGCACCGGCATCTGGGCGATTGAGTTTGGTGAGTTGGCCGTGATCCATTATCCCCGTATTGCCATTGCCATTGCCCACTAACAGTGCAGCCCTCGAGTTCCCCGACGCTCATATTATCGGCACCGACCTGAGTCCCATCCAGCCGGATTTGTAAGTGCCCGTTCGCTCCTTTTGTCTCTGTTGTCTCTGTTGTCTGAACAGTCGCTTACCCCCGAGTAGCATCCCTCCCAACTGCACATTCGAGGTCGACGACGCCGAGGACGAGTGGTCCTTTGAGCGGCCCTTTGACTACATCCACGGCCGCGCTCTCGTGTCATGCTTCCGCAACCCGGCCACCGTCATCAACTCGGCTTTCGCCAGCCTGGCACCCGGCGGCTTTTTGGAGCTCCAGGACGGCTGCTTCCCTATCAAGTTTGCCAGCCCGCCGCCCGAGAACTGCGTCTTGCGGCGCTGGTTCGACATTGTCTTGCAGGGCGCCGCGTTGACGGGCAGGCCGTGGACCAACGTGCCGCACTATGCGCGATGGATGAAGGAGGCCGGTTTCGAGAACGTGACAGAGCGCAAGTTTTACTGGCCAGTCAACCCGTGGCCCAAGGGGTCGTACTACAAGACGCTGGGTGCGTATGTGCAGCAGGATCTTTTGAATGGCATTGAGGGGCTGAGTCTGAAGCTGTTGGGGCTTCAGGGGTGGTCGTACGAAGACATCCAGGCGCTGCTGGTGGAGGTGCGGCGGGATCTGCTGGACACGTCGATCCACGCGTACATTGAAGTGACCGTTACCTGGGGCAAGAAGCCCGAGGCAAAGGCGGACGAGGGGGGTGCCGAGAAGGCAGAGGCGGCGACGACGGCGGGGACAGACACGACGACAACGGAGACGGCAGAATCATCAACGGCACAGTCAACAACAGAGCCGACGACAAAGGTGCCAAAGACGGCATAGGCGAGGGAGATGACGAGATGACAGAGAGTGGCGACGACAGTAATGACAGAAATGAATTTGACAGCGACCAAATGACAAAAAGACGAAAGAGGATTGAGGCTCCCGGGTAACTCTGCGGTTGTGCCTGAGGGCCGATATTACGCGTTTAGGGGAGGGGGGGTGGTGAAGTGTGAAGGCAAGGAACAAAGGGACAAGGCGGCAAGGAAGAGGAAATAAAGAAGATGGCAATGAAGAAGAAGAGGGTGTGTTTGTATGCAAGCCTTCCGTATATTATTTCGTTGCGTGGTCTTCTTCTCCCATCACCTGTTTTGCACAGCAGTTTGCAATCTATTTTTAGGATAAACTTATGAGAATTTCGAGAGTTTTGATAAATTGATCAGAAGCGACTGCCTATCAACTTTTGGGGGCACAAACCAATATATTTTATAAGCCCAGACCGCTCAAGCAAGAAGCCATATCAATACAATTACAATACCCAGAGCCCGACGAATGCAGGCTGTTGGGAATACACGGGTGCCGTGCCGTGGCAGACGGTAGAATTGGTGGAACGGTCAAAAACGGGCAAGACGGTCAAGGCGGTATCAATGACAAATAAAAGAATCGGAAAAGAATTGGAAAATATATTGAGAATTAGCAAAGAAGAGTAAATTCATTAGAATTACAAAGGAAGGATGAGAAACGAAAGGAGATGTCGAAGATCCGAATGAAATGAATACCAGGAGGGCAAAACCACAACGCCAAGTGCCAAATTCCGCGGGATAATGGCATCTTTCAGTGTAAACTGTCCGCCCCAATATAGATGTAAATGTATCGTCCGTCGTAAAACAAGAAGTGATGAGAAGAAGAAGATGAAAACGACCGATAGACGAGCTCATGCGGCGTAGTGCTGCTGCTGGTTGTCGTAGCCTTGGTTGTACTGGCCGTTTGTGTTGAAGTTGCCGCTGTGGCCGTAGCCATTGTTGTACTCCTGCACACCAGAAGCATTGCCGACGCCGTTGTAGTCTCCCTGGCTCTCGTACTTTTCGTTGCTGCTGGGCACATGCTGCTGGTTGTGGCCGCCGTTCTGCCGCCACGCCCACCAGTCGACGATGGCGAGCACGGTTTCGGTGAGCTGCAGCAGGAACAGGGGGATCAGGTTGTACTGCCAGCCGCGCATGATGCGGTAGTGCATGGCCAGGTTGCTGCGCAGGTCGGGATCGGCAAAGTCGAGCTGCAGCAGGGCGTCAAACCAGTTCTGCGGCGTCCAGGTGTCGACGGCATAGGGCCCGGGCTGGGTGTCGTAGGCGACGGTCTGGTTGATGGTCTGGCCGTTGTGCTTGTTTGTGACGGCAAAGACGAAGCCGAGGGCGGACAGCGTCAGCAAGAGGGTCGGCACCTGGAGGAGCATCCAAAAGTTGTAGAGGAAGCGCGTGGGCCACCGTCCTGGGAACTTTGCTCGTAGGAGTAGGGCAATTGTGCCCACGATGCCAATCAGGACAATGGCCGAGCCGGCTGCACCGTTGCTGGTGTGGCCCTGGTCCACGAGGACATGCAAGGGCTTGCCCTTCAACTCGTACGTCGGGTCGGCACTGGCGACGGCGACGTGGGTCTTGGGGGTGTTGATGACGAAAATCCCCGAGGGGGCGCCGCCGTGGAGGTAGGCGACCATGCTGGTGATGAAGCCGAGCTCAATGGTGGCGTCGGCGACGAGCAGCGCGAGGGCGGCCACGAGGGCCGTTGACGGGGCGGTCATAGTGAACGTTGTGGCGAGGAAAAGAAGGAGAAGTCGCTAGTAGAAGGTGTTTTGTGTTTTGTTTGTTGTCGACGGCTCGACGGGGTTGTTGTCGATCTTGTAATCTTGTTTGTTTGTTTTGAAGAGGTAAGGCGTCGGGAGTGGACAGTATCGAGACGTTATAACATCATGGGGAGGGACGAGAAAGACGGGCGTCGCAAAACAGGCGACTTAATAAAAAATATGTCGGGTCCTCCGTGAGGTGAGGTCTGCAGGCTCGAGGCTGAGGCTGTACGAAGTGCGCGTGCGTAGGACAGTCGGGCTTTTTTGTCTTTTTGTTTTCTTTCCGCTTTGTTGACAAAGAAAAAGGGAATCCGGGATAAAGAAAGAAACAAGTTGAAACGAAACGACGAAACAACCCAAGATGGCGAGGGAGGAAGAAAACAAAGAAGAGTCAAGAAAGAGGTCGTAAAAAATCAAAATGACGGGGTAGGTGGTCAGCCTCCAATCTAAAAAGGAAAGAGGAAAGAAAAATGAGACGACCGCAAGAAGAGCAGGTGGGAAGAAGTGAGATGACGGGAAAAGGAAAGAAGAGCAAAGTTAAAAGGAGATAGGCTTTTGCAAAGCAGGGGTGTAAGTGAGAATGAGTGGGTCGCTCTTTCCTTTCGTCTTTTTGTCATTTTGGCGCGAGCGACCCAACGAGACGACCGACTACAACGATCCCAGCTGGCAGTTGGACTTGGGCGGGAGGCGCAACGGCAAGGGCAGAGAGCTACAAAATACTACACAAATACGGCGTATGGAGTACAACTACGAAAAAGAAGAGCCAAGACTGGTAAAGGGAAGGAAGAGCCAGGTGGCGGCTGTCCGGGCTGACATTTCATCACTCGACATGGCAGGTGGGTTACCCGGCGGGGTGAGGAAGGAGCGAAGGAAGACATAGACGAAAAGGCAAGAACGATAATAGAGGTCGGGAAGGTGGCAGGCGACAGGCGGCAGGTGACAGCCGCGACAATGCGCAAAAGCGCAGAATGGCAACCAGGATGCAAAAAAGACGGTCAAACATGAATGGCCGACTGGCCGGCCACCTGGCCTACCAGATCAAAGGATGGCCCGCTGTCTGGGTTGTTTGCTGTCTGCAGTCTGCAGGCCTCTTGTCTGTTGGCCCAGAGTTGCAAGCCGCAGAAGGATCGCGGAGGAGGAAGAAGATGGTGATGTGATCAAGGTGGCTATACAACGTGCATGATATTGGTCAGTACGTGGACGTGGTACGGGACGCTCGTCCAGGAATTTGCCCGAGGGAGGCTTGGAGAAGTTCCAACAGACAAGAGACCTGCATTTGCGGCCGGCATAGTACTACGTGACAGCGTGATAATTGATGAAAAGAGGGTTGAGTACGACACACTTGGTGATGGAGACAAAAGGCGATGAAAGAAGGAAAGAAAAGAGAAAAAAGAATAAAGAACAAAAAAGAAAAGAAGAATTGATCAGCATCGGGCAAACACCGAAAGAGAGGCAGGCGATGTTGAGAAAACAGTCAAAAAGCAAAAAAAGCTAGCTCAAAAACGCAGAAGCGCCAAAGGAAGGAAAAAGGCATACAACCCTGGAAGACGACCCTTGAGCATCCTTGGAAGGCGCAAAGACGCGCTGAGCACGGATGCCCGTTGTCAGTTGTGGCAGATCACTGGGGATTTGCGCGGATTGCGGATCACATCTTCTGCGCTCCAATTCAATCACCAACAGTTTGCGGTCAAGTTACGCGCGCGAAAAGACAGGGGTAGTTGGCAGGATGCACAATTGGCGGGTCCAAGGTGCGAAGGATTTTGAAGGCGGCTGAAGAAAGAAGAGATGGGGCTCGCTGTCGATGCCACGGTTCGACTGTGTGTTTTCTATTTTCTTGATTGTTCATGCAAACCCAGAGACAGACTGTAATTATGGTGGAAGTCGTAAATCAGTTCGCTTTCGTGCTGTGTTCTTTCTTTTCTTTTCCTCTTCTTCTCATTGCCTTTTCCCTGCTTTTCTCATCGTATATTGATTATTCCGTCTCACCCGGACACGGCAAACGGCGTAGTGCTGACGGTCCAGCGATGAGAGTTCTCACCAGTTCTCATTTCTCATTTCTCACCCAGCTCACTCGAATCGCGGTTTCCTTTCGTTTCGTTTCAAGAAAAAAAAAGTTCTTGGTATTTGAGTTTTTAGACTTCCTAAGTGGCCAAATAACCGTCTACGGAGAGGCAAAGACTGCTCATACTTGTCTCCTTTATTCTTTGCCTCGCTTGCCCATTTCGTGCCCATTTCATGCCTATTCTCTCTTTCTCTTTTCCGCGGTTGGGGGCCATTTTGTACCATTTTGTAGATTGGACACACCCATAATACGAGCTCTTGGCAGCGGGGAAAAAAGCGACATTCAACGACTTGGGAAAGACATCGGAGGTGTTGAGATGAGAAAGAACAAGGTAAAGTGAGATCAAGCGTTTTTCCGTGAGACGAAAAACGCGAATCTGGAAAAGATCAATGAACGCGACGCGACGATGAGATCGAGAGAAACTCAAGAAGACGATGCTGAACTTGGCAAACGACGCAGACTTACGGAGTACGATGTATCAAACTACAGTGCACTTAAGCTTTGAAGCACACTAACGTGCAGTAGAGCAACTGCCGTCCCTGGCTATGCCCTAACCGGACAAGGCTAAACAAAGGACAAAGGACAACGGACAAAGAACAAAGAAACGAGAAAGGGGAAAGGGGAAAGGGGCAAAAAGGGTCCAAAAGGGTCCAAAGCAAAATCATTTCAAGGGAAAGAAAGTAAAGAGATGCAAAGAAAATGGTGGCATTGAAAAAGAAAGAAAAGAAAGAAAGACAGAAATAAGCCAGAAAATACATTGACACCTTCTCCTGTGGCGATCGAGTAAAGCCAAGTGGCACAACGCGCTGCCTCTTGAGAGACGGAGAGACGGAGACTCAGCCTTGCGGACGGCGCATCTGGCCGGGTCAACATAACACGCATGCCACTTTTGACTAAGCTTGCATTCTGTGCTGTAAAACCGGATATCGGCTGACAGTGCTGGTACTTTTGGACAGTACCCAATCTGACGGGTGGCTCGATGCCATCGGAAAGGAAGAAGCAGTTCGCGCCACATTATGCCGCTCGTCAGATCAAATGTACAGTACATGTACCGCGAGAGGAAGCACTACGACTCGCCGTTTCGGGAGCACCGTATGGAGGGCAGAGAACGACGTGAGCGTTATGCATCCGGCGTAAAGGCGTAAAGAAGTCTCCAGTGCATGTGACATGTCTAACAAGGACGACAGGTGTAGCTGACAACTCGACATCTTCACGAATATTTTACATAATGAATGGCTGTAGCGCCACTCGCAGTGCATCGAAGATCAGTAGCTGCCATTGTTGTTCTTTTTGCAGGACAGTCATCCATATTATCCACGATTAAATTCGGCAGTATGGATCGAGTGAGCCAAGAGGATGGAAATCAAGGCTGAAAATAGGACAAGAACGGTGTACGACTTACAGGAACAGGATTTAAGATTTACGGTTCCTGTCCCAGGTCGAATACTGCCAACGCACTGTTCTTTGTCAAAGACCGCCACCCACCAGTCCGCAACCTAGAGTCCTCCCTGCCTAACCAAAGCCGTCATTTACACAGCAGGTGGGCTGAAAAATACACAAGAGGGACACACCGTACTCTGTACACGGCAGACCACGAGATCCCGGCGGGACAAAGAACAAAGAACAAGAGAACAAGAGAACCCAAAATCTATTTTAAGATTGTTGGTAATGGCTTCTCGTGACATAAGAGAAAGGAGCACGGATCAGACGTGAGAATATCAAAGATTAGGTAAACAATAGGACGCAGCCATCCGTCATACAACGATGAACGCCCTTCGCCTACCAAGAGTACGCCTCCACCTCGAGCTCAAACTCCGTCGACGTCACTGATTTGGCCATCACTACCACGCCGGCCCTGACACTGTCGCACAGCCCGCCCGGCCCCGAGACTACAATGCCGACTTTGCCCCACCCAGAAGCGGCCTCGTCGGCCAGCAACTGCCCGACATCCAGACGGCGGCCGAGGCGAATATCGTCGCCACGGTCCTTGCGGTCCACCAACAGAGTGGACAGGTCATCGAGGAGCGGCCGCGCCGCTTCTTTCAGACTCCAGGCGAGCTTGACATTGGCGTGGCACGCGAGGTAGGGCAGCAGCGCTGTGATGCCGATGCCGCCGCCGATCAGCAAAAGACGGTCGCACCGCAAAAGAGCATTCGTGGCGGTGGCCGTGCCGGTGTTTGCGTAGGGGTCTTCTAGCAGAACGAACAGAGACGGGTTGGCGACGAGACGGCGGGTGGCACCGTGTGCGCGGCGAATGTAGAGTGTGACGCCGGAGGTGTCAGATACGGCGACTGCGCTGGTAGCAGACACTGACGCTGGACGAGATCGGGACGGCGAGGACGAGGATGCGCCATCCACGGGCTCTGTCTTGACCCGGCCGTCCGCTTTCTCGACGTCCCCAACGACAGCCTCTACCTTGTTGTGGTCTCCCACCAGCGCCGTCGGCACAATCGAAAACGGATGGTTCTCCCACGGCCGCAGCGGCGTCAGGGTCGGCAGGTACACGTAGACGTGCTTGCCCAGGGCATCAAAGCTCGTCCAGCGCACGCCGGGTACGTCGACGCGGACAATGTCGCTGTCTCCGCCGAGATTGGTGACACGGGCGCGGCGGCCGCCGGACAGCCCAACAATCCGCAGCACACGGACAGCGCGGTCAAAGAACCACACGGCAATGGCGGCGTACAGAAAGTCGACAACACCCCCCAAGAACTTGTAAAGGTCGTAGGCATGGTACCAGCAGCCAACAATCAACAGCAGCGAAAACACGATGTGGCCCACCAAGAAGAGCTCGTAGGAGCGCGTGCGTGCGTACAGCCCGCTGAAGCCAAAGGTGAGCACGACGGTCATGACGGTGGCCACGATGCCCCAGATCCAGTACGGCTTGACGGACTCGCTGGCGTAGCTACCGTTGAGCTTGTAGAGGACCAGGCCTACGACCGAGTGCAGGATAGCCTGCAGCGCAAACACGCGCGCCACCCAGCGGTGCAGCACCAGATATGTCGCATGGCTCCATCCGGCAGCGCCTGGGATCAGGAGCAAAAAGTTGTTGCGGGAGCCAAACAAAAACACGAGAGGCAGCATAATGTAGCCCAGCTCGCCCGTCCGGTACAGAACATAGGCGGCAACCTCGCGACTCGTGCTCGCGTACCAGGCGCTGGGCTGGCGGGCGCGGTAGTTGACCGACGTGAAGATGACGTTGAGCCCGAAGAAGATCGCTATGTAGAGTGCCTGGCCACGGGTCGGTGCGTTTCCCAGACCAAAGGGCAGCGGACGGACATTGTATGTGCCGATCGTGCTGGGCCAGACCAGATATGGCTTGAGATGGTGCACGGCCCGGTGAAGCGACGCCGGAAGCAGGCTGCTGCTCGCCAGCGCCGTGCACAGAATCGGCAGCACCACGCCGACCGACAGAATGATGATGCCGTACCCGTTCTCCTTGGTCGTCTCTTGCTGCACGGCGGCCAGCACGTTCCACTGCTTGGTGTACGTCAGGGGTGGCACGATCGATGTCATGTTGAGCCACATCTCGTCGTCGGAAAGCACGGGCAGCCCGCCGGTGGCGGACGCGTTGGCCACAATTGCTTCGGCCTGTACCAGCGCCTCGCCATAGCTCCACTTGGGCATCACGAGCACCGCGCCCGCCGTGATCTGCCCCGTGGCCTCCGTCTCCCAGAAATACTCCATCTTCGACGCAGGAATGTCTTCCCCCAATGAATATTGTTCCTGGGCACACTTTGTCTTCATGCAGTAGGCCAGGCTGGTCAGAAAGGGCGTGTCGCTGGCCCAGCACGCCGACGATGTCGAAAATTCCATCATACCGATCATGCCGCCGCTGCCCATATCGGCCGAGCAGGCCAGCATCAGCATATTGAGCGAGCGGACACAGGCCATGGCGCAGTACGGATCGTAGTTGTTGGCCGGGAATCCCGTCAGAGCGCCGGCCCTGAAGCCAGCGGAGGCTGGAGCGACGAGGCATAAGAGGGAGATGAGCAGAGTGATCGTGATCGTGGAACTCGAGGCCCATGGTCGCCGAAAGGGATTGGTGTCAGACATGGCGGCTGTTGCATCTGTCGTTTGTCTTTTTATATCCTCAATCCTCAGCTAGACTTATTGGTGGTGAGAAAACTAGCACCGACAAAGAGTTGGCAGGCTGACAGAAGTCGGCAAATGGCAATCTGTTCACCGCGGTATCCCGCCCATCTTCTTATAGACCTGGATGACCAGCGTGCAGCCATGCCAATCAGCAGTTTGGGCCCCCCCGTGCTTCGTTCTCGCTCGTCTCTTGATGTTCTTTTCCTCATCCCACGATATGTGCTCGTCTCTTCAGCCACATTTTCATTTCGGTGAGGACTAGACAGCCAATACTTGCCTGCAGGAAATCAAACGAACTGCCATGATTTGCGATCAGATATGTAGAGGGCAATATGCCGTATATGTAGGGTAGTATTGTTCCAGAGTTGGAGAAGAGAAGTCGAAGGTGTGCCCATCACAGCGTTCTGGTTATATGGCTGGGCCTGCCATCGGATGAGCAAGATTGCGTGCATAAAACGCCTCGTTGGGACGAATGAGAGTGGCAGATTGGCAGTTTGTGGTGTCTTCAATAATCTGTCGTCGGCCGGTCTGGCAAGGCTGCGGATCAGTGTTGGATGCGGGTAGGTTCAAGGTCCCTGATGTTCTTTCGGGAAATATTTGTACTTTCTTCAGCTGTGACACTTTTGCCCTTTCCCAAAACATTTTGTGCGCAGCAGCACAGAGTCGTTCTTTCCGTGGGAATGCTATGTCGTTATATTTCGACCTCCTACATCTTAACGAAGTCGCTCTTTCCAAACATGGTCACGCTAGAATAGTAAAGGAAAGAGCGACCCGAAAAATAAACAATGAAGCATAATGGATGTCTTCCAAACTTGGAAAGAACACGCGAAAAAACCTTCTCATGCTTGCTTTATTTTCGTTTCTCTCTTTCCTGTTCCGCCGCCTCGTACCTTCCTTCCCCTAATTTCCATTTCCAGCTCCGTTCCATGCCACTCGGTCTCCGCAAACTCGCTCACGCCATGGATGCCATGCGGACGCCAAGTCCGTCGCTCTTTCCTCTTTCTAGTCTTCTGCACACACGGCATGCATCCTTTGTGCTTGCCAGCCGATTCAAAGTCATGTTTTGCGCTCTGTTTGCCCGAATGCCGAGAGCTGGGTGCTCTTGCCAAGCTCGGCAGGGCCCAGGCCCCGGTAACCTTCTCACATCTCGTGTTTTCGTGTTTTTACGTGCCTTTACATGTGCCGTTCGGCTCCGTCGTACCTTTTAAGTTTCTTGGCATCTTTTCCTGCTCATATTTATATCGGCCGATTGTCCTCGACCACCGCAATCATGGCCCTTCCATTGGGACCTCACCATCTGCCTCCGGCTGCTCTACCTTCTCATGTTGCGTCTCTCGACCATCATAACAGCCTGACCCTCTACCTCGAGACACACGCTGCGACACCTACTGCTTCCCACCTCAACGCATCATCGCACGCCAAGATCATGGACGGCATGTCAATGACCATGACAATGGCCACAACGGCCACGGCCACCGGTTCAGCCGCAGCGGCCACCAGCTCCATGGCCATGGACATGGGAATGGGCAGTAGCACCTGCAAAATCTCGGCAAGTTTTGGTCTTCGCTCCTTTTCTGTCCTCGCTGCGCTCGCTTCTCCTCTTTTTTTGTCCTCGCTGTGCTCGTTCCCCTGCCCCCGCTAACAGCCTAGATGCTGTGGAACTGGAACACCATCGACGCCTGCTTCATCGCCCAATCCTGGCAAATCACCTCCCGTGGCGTCTTTGCCGGCTCCTGTATCGGCGTCGTCTTGCTGGTGATCAGCCTCGAGTTTCTCCGCCGCGCCGGCAAAGAGTACGACCGCTATCTTGTGCGGCAGCATCGAGCTTCCTATGTAGGGGGCAATGGCCAAGCTACTCAGATCCGCCAGCTCGCTTCGTACAGCAAAGTGACCTCGGGTAGCCAGGATGGAAACACACACAGCCCCGAGCCTGACGTGCCCTTGGCTTCCGCCCCCCTCGTCCCCGCGTTCCGGCCCAGCATCCTCCAGCAAGTTGTCCGCTCCATCCTGTACGTGTTCCAGTTTGGCGTGGGCTATTTCGTGATGCTGCTCGCCATGTACTACAACGGCTACTTTATTATCTGCATCCTCATCGGCGCCTTTCTGGGCAGCTTCATCTTCAATTGGGAGACGATTGGCGAGTAAGTCATCAGCCAGATCCAGTGTTTACATTTTGTGCACATTCTAACAGGGTAGCCCCTCCCCTCTTGTCAAGCCTGGAGGCACCATGGATGCGCCGGCGTGCTGTGGTTGATTGATGCAAGAGACGGAGTTTCGGGGCTTTGGGTGGAGGATGAAAATCATGGACCGAGAACAATGCGGTCGACATGCATAAAAGTGTGGGTCAGGAAGAAAGTCGGAGAGACATGGGAGCTTTATGATACCAACTTTTTACTTTTTTGATACTGTTTGAATTTCGAACATTCTCAGCTCACAACGAATTAATGCGGCAAACCCAAAATCAAACAAAAGAATCAAATGTGAAGCAAACGGTGAAAACGGCAACAATAAGCGAAACATGACAAAGAATATCTCCGATGGCTTACATCAAGACACTGGGCACTGGGCAAGCCGTAAGGAAGATCAGATTATTTTGACTTTGCGTCGTGGGCCTTGCGTCTTGAAAGTCTTGCAGATTTTTGTTCGTTTTTTTCGTTTATCTTTTCTGGGAAAATGCTCAAACTTGCTCAATCTGCAAGTAGACTTGTGGATATGGCCGTGTAAGTGGTCTTGTTGACTCCCCCTGTAAGGCCAGACTAGTCCGTTTTAGTCTTTAGTCAAGGCTGAGGTCTTGGCCATGAAGGTGTGCTTCACTTGCTTTTAATTTTCATCCACCAGAAATATCACAGATCGCAAAATCCTGCACCTTCATGAGAGAGATGTCTTCGTTGTTGTATGTTTTGTAGAGTAGCATGGTGTTGTACAGCGGATTGTCCGCGACGTAGATATTTACATTTGGAGAGACATGACAGGGTATGTAGGGTGGGTTGGTGAAATATACACAGATCGTACACGATAGACAGGTCAAGATAGACAGATCAAGATAGACTGGTGAATACGCGGCGGCGGCCTACTCCTTCTCCTCTCCCTTGAGGTAGCCCTCGTCCTCGAGCTCCTGGACCACCCGCTTAGCCTCCTTGTCCCGGTTTGAGCGGGCCTTGCGCTCCCTGTTCGCCTTGTCCGCCAGGTAGGCCCGGCGGTGCCGGTTGCGCATCCGCTTGATGTCCGCCGCCTCTTCCGCCGCGCTGTCGCCGTCGCCGTTGAAGAAGCCCGCATCGTCGGCGTCTTCAAAGGCGGCGGCCCGGGCCTCCCGGGCCTGGTGGGCCTGCAGCTTCTTGATGTCGCTGATGACGCCCTTGGCCGCGTCGTCGCCGTTGCTGGCCAGGTCGTCGAGGCCAAGGCCGTCCAGGCGGTCCAGGTCTTCCTGGGCGGCCGCCTCGGCCTCGGCGGCCCGCCGGGCCTCTTCCTCTTCCTTGACGGACTTGCCGAGGCGCACCGACTTGGGGACGCGCGTCTTGCCGCCGAGCGCCCACAGGTCGCCCCACTGGGCCTTGCGGGCGTCGTGGTAGACCTGGCGGCCCAAGGACTTGGGCACGGTCCAGCGCTCGAGTGTGCCGGCGGGCGTGCAGACGTCAAGCACAACATGGCCGTGGCGCTTGAGCGGCGGCAGGATGGCGCGCGGGAGGGCGAGCGGGTGCGGGACTGGCGCCGAGGGGTTCACGGTGCCGTTGCCGTCGGTCGAGCTTGTCGTCGTGTCAAACTCGTCGGGGGTCCAGGCACTGCTGAAACCCTTGAACGCGGCGTCCGTCGCCTCTTTGCCCTGTGCCAGCTGGCCAGCGGGCAGCGGCAGCTGCTGCTTGGGCACCTTGATGCCGATGGCGCGCTGCAAATCATAGCCGATCTCGTCGGTGTCCGGATCTGGGTTGGCGGCCGACGGCGTGGGGACCGTGGGCTTCTGGGTGCCGCGCTGGACGGCAACGTAGGAGAACTCGACGTTCTCGTGGTTGTGGTGGTGGTGGATGCCGGCCAAGATCTTTTGTAGGAAGAGCGGGCGGGCGTAGCGCTGGCTGAAGCGGCAGTAGTCCTTGCGGCCCCTGGAGACGCCCGGCGTCGGGTACATGGGGCACTGGCCGTGGTTCGTGCAGGGGGCGATGATCATGCCCGGCTCGCGCTGGACAGGCTCCAGGCCGTCGCCGGCCAGTTCCTCACCTTGCGCCGTTGCAGCACCCTCTTCGGCCAGAACCGAAACCGACCCTTGAGAAGGACCCTCCAAAAAGTTGTCCAGAATCTGCTGGCGGGCCTCGGCCACCGCCTCAAAGCCGCGCGGGTGGCCCTTTTCGAGGACAATCAGCACGCCGCCCTCGGGGTTGAGCATGGCCCACAGGTTCTCAATGAGATCGCTGCGCTCGTACTCTTCGGCCTTGGGCAGCAGCAGGTGGCTGGCGATGATCAGGTCGTACTTCTTTCGACGGCTGCCCGTGCCTCGGTCTGGATGCGGCGTCTCGGGCGCGTCAAGGTCGCGGCTCTCGTCCCCACCGCGGTCCGAGTGCAGCAGGTCCGGCAGGCGCGGCAAGAACGTCGTGTCCGCCAGGAACCGCGAAATCCGGTGGCGCAGGTTGTCGGACCCCACAACCACGGTGCGCTCCATGCGTTTGCGCGTGTCGAACTGCGGGCGCCGCTCTTTCGGCTGCACAATCTGGCCTTCGAGGCGGGCCAGTTCCCGTTGCTGGGCCAGCTCCTCGGCCTCGACAAGGTCTTTGTCCAGTTTCTGGCGGCCCGGGATATTCTTGGAGTTCTTGTCAGAGGAGTTTGCGTGGGCAAGGTCGTGCTCGCGCAGCACGGCCAGCTCGCTCCAAAACACGCTGTTGAAGGCAGAGAGGGCGGCACCGCCACCGCCGACATCGAGCACGCGCGGGTTGCTGCCGTCGGCCTTGCTAATCATGTTCTCGATCCAGGTCGTGCCGAGGCGGCGGCGGACTTCGACGAGCGTGCTCAGGGCCGTGGCGTAGATCGGCGGGAGGGCGGCGGCAAGGTATGCGTCGGCCTCGATTTCCGTCATGGTCCGCTGGCCGGCTTCCAGGCCGACAGGCTCCTGGCCAAACCGGCCGCGGTTGCGCACCGTTTCCTTCTTGGAGCGCGGCGTCTTGATGGTGCGCGGCGAATACGGCAGCTCTTTGCCGCCAAAGGCCTTGCGCGCGGCCTTGGCGACGTGTTTGGGGCTGGACCGCTTGAGCAGCCCCATGATGGGCGCTGTAAAGCTGGCCTTGGGCAGGTTGATCGTGGTGGGGAACGTGCGCGAGCGGCCGATTTCCGTCAAGGGGTGCACGCGGCGGACAATCGTGCGCTGGCTCTCGCCGACGATGTTGTCCTGGTACTCGAGCTCCTCGTCGTCCTTTTCGTAGGACTCGTACGGCTCGTCGTACGACTCGTGTGGCGCCTCCGACGCCTCTTCGCCGCCGTCCAGGGCCCAGAAATCGGTGCCTTCTGCCAGAATCTCGCCGTCCTTCGCAGCCTTTTCTGCCTTTAGCGCCCGCTCCTCGTCTTCTTTCTGCTTCCGCTTGACTTGGCCCGCCAGCCGGGCCGCCTCAAAGTCGCGCTGCAGCCGGTTCAGCACAATGTACTGGCGCTCGCTGCGCGCCTTGGCCTGGATGTACTCGTTGGGGTTTGTCGTGTCTGCGTTGACGGTGGGCGTGTTGGGGTCGGTTTCGGTCTCGAGGTCGGCCTCGGCTTCGGTCTCGAATCTGATTTTTTCTCGTCTCAAGCGCTCCTGCTCTTCGTACTCACCCTCGGCATACACTTTGACATTGGCGTCGTAGTAGAATTCCTCAGGCATATGGCCCTCGCCGTCCTCGTTTGCCCGCGACAGCGAAGACCATGGCTGGTCGGCCACCCGGTTCTTGTGCTCGAGCTCTTCCCGCAGTTCTTCCTCTTCGATGCGCTCCGTCTCCAAAAAGGCCGCCCGGTCAATGGCGTCCGGAATGCCCACATCCTCGGCACGTGTCTCGCGCAGCGGCGAGCCGTACAGCCGCAGATACACCCTGTACTCCTCCTCGCTCAGGAAATCCTTGGGCAGCGTGTCGCCAAAAGTGGCACGTGCCTCGCGCACGACCTTTTCAATGTCGGCTGCGGTCGACTCGGCCAAAGATTCGTTGTCTGGCTTTGGTTGCTGCTCTTGGAGAGTCCTCCGCGATGTCGAAAAGCATCTGATCTGGGCAGGCCGTGTCTGTGTCTGTGTCTGGGCAGGCCGTTGTCTTGTCGCAAACCGTCGCGTGGAAGATGTCGTTCTCGCCGGCGTCGCCTCTCCCAAAAGACCGTTTGCAAGCGCTTGTCGCAGCCATGCTTGGCTCCGCGGGCACGCCCGCTGGAGCTCTTTTGCTCTGTACATGGCGGTTGCGTGAGGTTGGGGCAACTGGGATCGATTGGTGTTGTTGAATGGTCAAAATGCCGTTAAAGGAAAAAAAAAGCAAACTACGTTGAAAACAAAGGTCCAAAAAGTTTTGGACTGATTCTGAATTTCGCCTGCAAATCATAGTGCAGAGATTGAAAATTGTGGGTCAGAGGCCCCGGCAGGCCTGCATTAGAGTCATTAGACCCAGTTTCTAGAAATTCTAGGCGGGCCGCTCGCTGTATTTTGGGAACAAAGAACGGATGCCAGTGGCAATATTGGAAAGCGGTGTGAGCGAGACAACTGACTTGATTGCACTGAAGGCGCTCACTCACGCCAGGTACATTCCATGCAAATCCTACTCTCTGACAATATATTGGAAGTCGTTGACTTTATGTAAAACACAGCAGCAGTAAATCCAGAAAAAAAGGAAAAAGGCTAGTTGAAACTAATAAGACATGAAATACAGGCGCCAGTATGAGGAATAATAGGAGTAAAAAAGTAAAACCAAGTCAACGTCCAACACAACTTGACTAACAGTCAACAACGAAGGCCTCCTCACTCAGATCCCAGGTCGGCAAGCGTCTTGAACGTCGACCGCTTCCCGCTGTTTGTGTTGCTGCTCGAGTTGGGCTGTGCCGACGAGGATGTCGACGCCGCGTTGCTGTTGACGCGGCCTGTGCCCGAGGGGCCGGCTGCCAAGCCCAGACCGGCGCCGGCCGGGTTGGCAAAGGTGCGGCCGCCAAAGGGGGCGCCCGACGAGACACGGATGGGCGCCGTCTCGCGGTGGCCGCGTGCGTACTTTGAGTTCTGGGCCGCCTTGTAGGGGTCGAGCGTGAACAGCGAGGTAAAGTAGAGGCCGAAAAACATTGTCAAGAAGCTGACAATCTTGCGCCAGTCGAACCAGCGGCTGCCGCCCTGGATTGGGCCGCCGCCGCCGGTGGTCGATCCGCCGCCCACGCGAATCCCTGACGTGGAAGGCGAGCTCGAAGCGAGGGTCCGTCCCGGCGTCGCGAAGCTGGCACCCCCGCCGGTGGCCAGTTTGACGGCCTTCTCCACGGCCGACGTCAGGGCCGGTGGGTTGGCGCCCTGGATGGTGTCGAGGACCGATCCGTTCTTGAGGATCACGAACGTCGGCATGGCACGCACGCCGTACTGCTGGGCAATGTCGCGCTGGTTGTCGACGTCGACCTTGGCGAACGCGATGCGGTTGGGCTTGGCGTACTTGTTGGCGAGGGACTCGAACGTGGGTGCAATCATCTTGCAGGGGCCGCACCAGTCGGCATAGACTGCGGCCGGTTAGTATGAGCCTCATTTTGCCTCAAAATGGCATGTTTGAGGAGGGCAACGTCGGGCAACTTACAGTCCGTCACGACGATGCTGTTGGCGCTGGTGACCTGGCGCCACTGGGCCATGGAGTCGATCTTGGTCGTCATTTTGGCGGCGAGGTAGCAGAGCGATGAATCGGCAGTCGGTGGGTATAGCTGGTGTGCTGGTGTGTCGTATGCGAGGCTGATCGTGGATTGTTGTCTGTGTCGTCAATGTCGCCGTCTCGTTTGAGGAAACGTGTTGATCACGGAATGCGCGGCGAGTGCGGCAAAGATCCCCTGTAATTAATTGGCTTGGAAATCACAGTTGGCCCCTCCTGCCTGGCCGTGCTCATTAGGTGGACTGTTGTAAGACGCCCGAACTGGAAGGCGGTGTGGGTCACCTACCAAATTCTGCCGACTTTTCAGTTCTCCACCGACAAAAAGTTTGGCGCAGAAGAACGACCTCCGATATTGACGACAATTACTCGACAATAGACGAGCCCAACGACAGGCGATACAGACGAATTGAGGCACCCCATAGCCTCGCACATTTGATTTATAATATATCAACCCGTATTCAGTCAACATGTCTTACGGAGACGGTTTCAAGGTACGCATACGCCACTTGAACTCCACGACCTCCTCAATTCTCGATCTTCTCGAGAGCCTCTACATGTCCGCTCTCAATATGTCTGCTAACAATTTCCAGAGGAGAAAGGTTGAGGGTGACAACACCTTCAAGCCCTCGACACGGTTTATGCCCCTTGGCGGCCGCAACTATACTGTCTCGGTAGCCATCCCGACAAGTCTTCTTTCCGAGTACGTCCACGGCCCGTCCTCAACATCCCCAATACATATACATTCATTTGCTGACTAGTGCCTCCAGCTGCTCAACGTCTGAACAGAGAATCAACGCGCCCTCGCGCATTGCCCGCGCCCTCGCCATCTTCTCCATCGATGAGGTTGTCATCTTTGACGACAGCCCCGCCGACAGCCGCCCGCCCGCCGTCGATCTCGATGCCTACACTGGCGACACCGACCCGGGCCACTACCTGTTCCACCTGCTCTCGTACATGGAGACGCCGCCGTTTATGCGCAAAGCGCTGTTTCCCCTGCACCCCAACTTGCGCCTCCAGGGACTGCTGCCGACCCTCGAAATGCCCCACCACCCGCACCGCGACGAACAGCTGCCCTACATGGAAGGCCTGAGCTTGCCCGGCAAGCCCGACAACCCGACCCACAAGACGCTGGTCGACATTGGCCTGCGCAAGCCCGTCTCGATCGCCGAGGCCATTCCGCCCAAGACCCGCTTGACGCTGCACTTCCCGCACGAGTCCTTCGAGGGCGCCTCGCCCGTCGATCCGGCCGCACCACGCACCGAGGCCGGCTACTACTGGGGCTTCCAGATCCGCCGCTGCTCGTCGCTGTCCGGCGTCTTTACCGAGGCGCCCTACGAGGGCGGCTACGACGTCAGCATCGGCACCTCCGAGCGCGGCGACCCGGCCTCGCACGTCTTCCCCCGCGGCGCCACGCCCGCCACCGACCCGCCGTCCCTGCCGTTCGAGCATCTGGTCATTGTCTTTGGCGGCCCGCGCGGTCTCGAGTACGCCGCCATGAACGACGGCGAGCTCAGCAGCGTCGGCATCAAGGTCGCCAATGTGCGCGAGGCGTTTGACCACTGGGTGGATGTGCTGCCGAACCAGGGCAACCGCAGCATTCGGACGGACGAGGCCATCTTTATTGCCCTGACCGAGCTGCGGCGGCTGTGGTCGGAGGTGTAGAGAGCGTAAAGGAGGGTTTCTATGATTATGTTTTGCATGTTGTTTCATTTTGGTTGTATTGGACTTATTTGGCGTAAAGAGGTTTTCATACAAAAGTTTCCTTTGCTTGTAATTTTTAAGCATATTTTTGAGAGTAGCTGCATTTACGACTGTTGTCTCATAGAAGTTCAAGTCAATTTATCATCCCACGAAAGCCACGTTCAGATGCAAAAAAAGTATATTGGCAAAATAATATGCATTTTCTTCGCTAATGGTTTGTCAAGAAATGTGTAATGTGTTTTGATTCGGTCAAGAGGAAGCAATGAGAATGAAAATGAACAAGAGGAAAGGACAGAAAAGAAAAAGAAGAAGAGAAAATGAAAAAGAAAAAAAAAAAAAAAAAGAAGACAAGAGAAATAGAAGGAGGAAGAATGAGGACACCAATAATGAGAGAGGACAAGAATGACAAGTAGAGAAAGAAGTACACTCAAAATATGGGTCAGAACGCCCTCTCCTGGAAGCAAGAAATACTAAAGAGAGAAAATAGAAAAGAAAAAGAAGAACCACACGCCGGCAAATAGTGAGGAAACAAAAGGACATGAAAGAAGAAAAAGGGGAAAAAAGGAAAATTGGTACATCAAAACGGGCCATTATCTAATATCGAGACACTCGCCAACAAGCCAAAAGACGCCAAAAGAGAGCAAGACAGGAAGCCAAAAGGGACAAAAAGCAGACCGCGGGACAGCATGCCTACCGGTCGAGACGACCAGGCGACGGCTGCCACCCATTGAGGTACGCCATCAGGCCCATGCCGATCAGCACAACTCCCACCATCGACGCGTAGGGGATGCTGTGCAGCACAACCGGGTCGTGAGCAGTGGCACCGCCCTTGGTGGCCATCTTGCTTCTACCGAGCGCCGAGGCGGGCGTGATTGTGTTGGTCCGGGACAGGGCAGCGCTCTCGGGGCCGTCGTCCTCACCGTTGTGCTCTCTGCTGCCCGTCTGGCTCTGACTGGTCTGCTGCTTCGTGGACCGTGACGCGGCGCCGCTGCTGTTGCTATTAGCACCGTTGTTGCCGGCATCGCGGCCAGTGGCGGAAGCAGTAGTGGCCTGGGTCGAGTCAGTCTTGTCGTCGATCGATACAGATCGTGACGTCGCATCGCCGGCTATCGTGTCGGCGCTGTCTGCGCTCGTCTTCAAGGGATCTGTCGCCGCAGTCGTCGCATCGGCCTTTGCAGCTTCAGCGGCCGCGTTGGCGTCGGCCTCGTCCCGCTCACGAATCCGCTGAATCATCTGGGCAAGTGTCTCGCGGTCGGCATCCCGTTCTGCCTCGGCCTTTTCGGCGCGTTCTTGGAAGGCTTGCAGTTGCCGCTTCATGCCCTCCATTTCCGTCATCATCGAGTCAATGCGTGCGCGGAATGCGGCGTCGGTCTTGCTGTCAACGTCGTCGGTGTCGTCTTCGGCAGCGTCGTCGGCGGTGTCAGCCTCGATTTCCTTATCGTCGGCCGACTTGGTCTCCTCCTTCGATGGCTCAAAGGCAGCTTCCAAGACGGTGTTGGCAGCGGCACCGGCCCCTTTGGCCGCGCCGTTCATCATAGGCGCCATAATGGACGGTACGGCAGTAGCATCGACCGTGGTGGGCGGCTTGGTCGCGGACGAGAACAGCTCGAGCTGTTGTGTCAGCTCTTCGGCATACTTGCGCGCCTCCTGCTCGCGGTGCAGCTTCTCTTCGAGCTCGCGCAGGCGCGTGTGCTGTGTGACAATCTCGCGCTTGGCGGTGTTGAGCGCGTCGGTCAGCTGCAGAACCTGGCCCATGACGTCGGGCCGGACAGGGGAGGTGTTATTAGGACCACCAGCCGCCGAAGCAGGGACAGAACCAGGCGCTGGGCTGGCTCCACCGAGCGAGCCCGACTTTGGCCGTTCTGTTGACCCTCGCTTAAGGGAGGGTACATCTGGCTTTTCGGGCAGGGGCTGTTGTGGTGGTGGTGCGGGCGGATCGGAGAAACGTGTCTTGGCGTCGGCACGGAACGAGATGCTGTTTTGGCCGTTAGGAATTTGTTGCAGCGGCTGTTGTTGCCTTGACACGCCTGCCAGCTGATCTGCGCCAGCTGCGGCTTCGGCCTTGGTGTTGGGGTCGTTACGGATGTCATCTTTGGACAGGAGGGCTTGGATGAATTCTTGTGTGCGTAGTAGGTCGTGTGATTGTTGCTTTGCGTTGCGCATTTCTTGCTGTGTGGTTGTTAGCGATGAATTTAACGAAAATACACAAAGAGAGGCCACTGGGTGCAAGTGACTTACGTGGATCTTCTTCACAATAGCTTCGGTAGATGGGCCAGTCAGCCACAGGCCGCGCTGCAATGCCAGACCGTTATTTGGTGCAGCGCCCATGTTGTTTGTCGTGGGCGCCATCCGACCAGCCGGTCCGAGCGAAGCCTGGCTGCCTGTGCGGCCACGGAACGGCATGCCGTTAAGCTGGTTGCCGAGCATGGCACCGTTGGCCGGGTCGAGGTCGCCAAAATTCATGTCCAACAGATTGTTAGACGTCTTGATGAAGCCGGCATGCTCGACCTTGGCAGCGACCTTGTGGTGGACGACCGACTTCTGGTCCTCGCTCACAATATCGATACCTAGCTCGAGATGGTCGTTGGTCTGCAGCTCGTGCGGCTCGGACTCGCGGTTTTCGGCTGATAGACGCGTGCCGTTGACAAAGGTACCGTTGGACGACTTAATATCGCGGATCCAGATGGTACCCTGGCGATCAGCATAGATCTCGGCATGCTGCCGCGACAGGACTTTGCTGTCAAAGAAGCCATTGACGGTGTTTGGTGTTGTACTCTTGTTGGTCTGGCGCCCTATCCGGAGGGTATCTGGTAGAAAGGGCACGCTGATTGTTTTCCGCTCAAACGTGCCGTTCAAAGAAACAAGGTAGAGAACGGGTTGTGCTTGTTGTGGTGCGCCCTCGGCGCCGCCTTGTTGCCGGTTCATGATGCCGCTGGTACCGTTAGTATTGGCACCGACGGCAGACTGGCCGCCCGAGACAAACGGTGGTAGCTGGTGCAAGGATGAAACGCCGTTAGGGCCACCGGCACCGCCCATTTGTTGGCGGCCGGCAGCTGCACCGCCGGCACCTCTCAGAATATCTGCCTGGTGCTCACTCTGCTTGCCGAATGCCCATTGTGTTTTTTGTTGTTGGCGTTTTCGTAGTGCTGGGATGGGCAGACCGTTGGCGTCGTTACCGCCGGCAGACGTTGCGCCTCCGTTACTGAGGCTGCCGATGCCAGCAGCGCCGCCGACTGGCCCACCGTTTACGCTGCCGTTTCCGTTGCCGTTTGTCGATGGTGCGCCGTTAGCGGAGACGACTGTGACGGTGGATGAGGTGGACGCGTTGGAGGCGATGGAAGAGGAAGAGTTGGTTCTCTGCATGGACTTGCGCGGTGCAAACATGCTGCGGGCGTCGTCGTGGTTGGAGGAGCCGTTGAGAGATTGGCTGCCGCTACCCCATGCCGGCCGGTTGATGTTGGCGAAGCTGGGCGGGTTGGCGACGGCAGTCATGTGAGAGGCCGGAACGTCGTGAGGGTGGGAGAGGGTGTTGTTGAAGACAAGGTCAGAAAAAAGAAATCAAGGTCGCGTGCTTCACGGTCAAGAGATCGTCAGTGCGGCCGTTGGAATCGTCACTGGCGCGGTCATCAACGTCGTTGGCGCGTCGATCTCGTCGGTTCGTCGGTTCGTCGATTCGTTGAGCTCATGTGTTTGCCCCTTTTCACGTTGTCGACACGAGAGATGGCGGAGAGGAAATGTCACGGTGGACTGTCGACACTCACATAGGGGTCGAAAAAGAAAAGAAAAAGGGACACGACAAAGATAAGGGCCGGTCGCGGGCGTAAAAGAAATCAGGTAGAAATAATGCCAGAGAAAACAACCGATGCTGATGAGTAACGAAAATCCTTGTTGACCCTGAAAATAAAACGACGACGTCGAACGAGAAGAGGACAAAAGAAAAGGGGGGGAGAGTCGGTCGTCGACGGTGTTTGGATTAAATTCGATAGAAATCAAAGTGTGGTAACGATACGCGCTCGTGTCGACACGAAGAAACGAAAAATTCAGGAGAGCGGAGAGTAGGCAAAATATCGAGACAACGAGTCGAGATCAAGGTACTGCACCAAGATTGATGTCGGATTGAGAAAAACAGTACAAGAAAAAGGAAAGTCGTCGACGGCGCACGGGATCCGCGGCCTCAGAAGGCGTCGGAAGCAATGCCAATATCGTCCGCTGCCGAAGAAAAGAAAATGGAAATCGGTCGAGATGTTGCGTATACGCGAGAGCCGATGGAGGACTCGAGGGCGGAAGGCGATGCAGGTTGTTGCGTTGGGGGGAGATGTCGTTGAGATGAGGACTCTTGATCGAGAAAACGAGTGAAATGTGAAAATAGTGATGCTTCTGGCGGTTCGCCCTTTGGCGTTAGGTGACGAGAGGGTGTTGGCAGCAGTGGCCGGACCACACAGAAAGGGCGAGACAGGAGAGAAAGAACGACAGAAACGGGGGCTTCCCACACACCAGAGACGCCAGATGGAGGACAGTGCGCAGAGGGTAGCTGCGCTGTGCCTCTAAAAGGGATTCTTTTAGTTGACCCCTGTCCTGCAACGTCCTTTTCCACAGCACTTGTGAGGCACTCTCCTCCCGCTGTGACGAGCGCTCTCAGCAGCGATTGGCTCCTCTACCAGTAGAGGACCCTCTGTGCAGGAGGAAGGCGCGTGTATGGCTCTTTCGGGTATCCAACCGTTTCGTCTGCTGGCCGCTCTTTCCTGCTGTTCGCCTGTGTCACTTGCCGTTCTGTCTTTCCTTCCGCCGCGCATGACGCGATACAAAAATAGGAAGGCACGTCACAAGGAAGTCTGCAAGAGATGAAAAGAAAAAAAAAACAAAACCCATATTTACAACTACTGGTAGCCAAACATGGTAAGCCGCGAGCTATCAATTGACAAGTTTGTCTACTCTGACATTCGGCTCTTAGCTTGTGAGATCGAAGAAAAGCGAACAGATCAAAAGGGACAGCTCTCCGCTAACACTTGCACACAGTGCGTTCTATACTGTATGATCCTTGGTAGCCATGTCACGTGATTCTATCTCTCTCATCTGTGATTGGCCTAAAGTTTATAGTGGGGTGCATGTGTGGTCCGTGCACAGCGCCGTCATGGTGCCGCGTTGAACCAGCCGATTAACAGGAAAGAACGAAGCTCACCTGGGACGATCGTGCGGAGAGTCGAAAGAGCAGGCGCAAAAAAAATTATATCCTAGGAAAGAGTGACCAGCGAAACGAAACAAATCGACGACAATACACCTAGATACGACCAATTCCTCCCGACAAGACCACGAACGAGCGCACACGCCTCCAATACCTCCAAGTCAACCACTTCGCCCCTCTTCCGATCACAACCCCTCCTCCAGCAGCAATGCCGGTCCCCGTGAACACTGGCATGTCGGGCCCGTCGAACTTTGACAAGTGTATGTGGGCAGTGACCCAGCTTTGGGGACAGCTCTACCAAAGTACCCTCTGAAAGACGCATGCTAACAGTTTTACAGTCAAGATGGGTGCCATGATGGGCGGCAGTACGTTTTCCCAGTCCGATTCCGGGCTCGACTCACGACCGTACAATACAGAAAGGAGGAACACATGCTAACCGGTCGCTTACAGCTGTCGGCTGCATTATTGGCTTCATCTACGGTATGGGATACTCTGGATACTCGGATATTTGGCCAACGTCCGGCTAACCTCTCTCAGGCACGGTCAACATCTTCCGGTACGGCGCCGGCACGACCGGCATTGCACGCACACTCGGCCAGTACATGGCCGCATCAGGAGCGACTTTTGGCTTCTTCATGTCGATCGGCAGCGTCATCCGCAGCGACGCCTCGCCGTTGATGCAGCAGGCATACCTCCACTCACGGCAAAAGCCATGGATCATGGCTGCCGACGCCTACCGGCCACGGCCAACACGCGACGAGTAGGGTACTCACGAAGACGGACGGCGACGAACGAATGACCTCGGCGGAAACATCGCACAGGCCGTGGCGGTCCGGCACGGCGACGCCATATGCCCGCGCCTTTTGAGGGCCTCGACACTCAGAAACACACCTCTCTATCATAGCACGGGCAACATAGTCCCTGCTAATTTATATACACCAAAATTATCAACACCATTCCATCATCTCAAAGGCAGTCTGAAGAGAAAGAATCTGAAGAGAAAGAAACCCTCCACTCAGCGCCACTTTTGTATATACAGCAAATATACTTTTTACAGTAGTAAGAAGAAAACAATCCAAATGAAGCATTACGCAATTTTGGACGGAGAAAATGAAGAGGAACAAAATCATGTTGCGAGGATGTTACTAGCCAAAAGAAATGAAGAAAAAGGGTATTCATCAATATCACCTGAGATAATTTGCGAGACCTGACCACCTTTCATCCAACGCCCAAAACGTTGCCAAGCCTGGCGATATGTTACGCTGCTTTTTGCTTCTACACGTTATGTCGTCATGCTGCTGCAGCTTGCACGCTTTAACGGTTCTCACTTTTATGCTACGCACAGCATCTTTCGACTTGAGTTCATCTGAACCACTACAATCCTGCTGAATCCTGCTGGATTCCCTCGTGTTTTTCCTGCTGTCCTCTTGCTCTCTGCGCTGTCCTCCTTCTCTTTATTTGCACTGAACGGCGAACAATCCTCTTTTGCGTTCTTGGCGACAGCAACAGGTGGACATGCAGCAATGGCATTCGATCCAGGACGGACGATCTCGCTGACCGCATCGCCGAAATGCACTCTCCTGTGACCATTCTTACTGGTCTTTTTCTCTTTTTGTCTTCTCAACTCCAAAATCGGAACGCGAAGCACCGTCGTCGGACCGTTCTGAGCGGCCAGTTCCGATTTCTGTACCTTTTTGTGACCTGTACATTCTGTGGCACATACAGCGAGCAACTCTTTCGTCACTATTCTCTCCAGATGGGTCGATTTACAATGTGCGTTGTGTATGTGTATGCGTGCTTTATGTGTGCTTGCGTGTACAGCATGCCCGTTTATTTATTCATGTCGTTCCCCAATTCACGTGTATCCCCTTTGCCCTTTTTGGTTATTCCGCCCCTTCTTTTCTCGGCGCGATCTGTTGCGTTCACCTCCGTGCATACAAGAAATGGTCGGCGACGTCGGTCACAAAAATCAAACAGGGGTTCGTGAGGGTGCAGTGAAAGAACGATATATAAAAACTAAATACGCCCCGTCCTTCTTCTGTCCACCTTTTTATGTTTTAATGTCACACAAAGGATCTGCAGATAAGCCCAAGAAATCCAGGCTCAGTCCTCTTTCCTCATCTTCTTGTATTGTGTATCGTGCAGACCGTGCCCGGATCTGCCCCATGATCGAACACAGAAAGGATCAGGGGGTTTCTTTGTTTGCAGACAAATGGTAGGCAGATGCTGGGGTCATGTCGCCCTCGATCTTGTTTGCCATTCCGATAGGCATTATTTTCCTATCCTGTCCATCTCATCCCAGTCGTCTTATCGTCCCAGCTATAGATTGTTCCTGTTCATCTCGTTTTCTTTTTCGTCCTGTTTTCGTTGCAGAAATCTTTGACACACAACACCAGTCGAAGTCACCGAGGCAGGGGGGACCAAGTCTTGACTTTTATGGAGAAATAGCAAGGATGGTGAAGACAGCTGGATATGGCTTCTGTCGTCGTAATTGAGAAATTTGATCTGACTATTTTTTGGTCTTTTGCGTGGCCTTTTCCGTCGTCTTGCTTTCTACTTTTTTTCAGCAAATTGTTTGTCCTACTGGAACGTTCGTGGGGAAGACGGAGCAAGGCCCGATAAATAAAGTGCGCAAAAGAGAATGTATGGGGAGGCGAACAGGGGGTGTAGAAATATTTAGAAATATTTAGAAATGGTAAGATTACAAGAAAGCCAACGTCATTAAGTAAGATTGATTCTTCATGCCAACATGTTGGCATGTCTACCAGATGCAGTTCTGATTTTTGACCTCGATAGTTAGGGGCCAAAATACACCGAGAAGGCGTAAAGTGTATATTATGTGATATTACTCTTGGCCCATCAAAGATATTTGAAGCTCTTTAGTCTCCTATTGTGTCTAAAAAACTGTTCCCAGCCAGTCTTCCTTCATATATTACTTTCCGATTTCCCGTTCATATGTTCCAAACCTCTTTATTTGTGTTGTCATTTCTCCGAGTATATATTTATGTTTCAGTCCATTCTGTATCTTTAATTTTTCTGCGCCCAGTTTTCATCACTCCCATTTTATGTTCTTCTTTTCTGTCCTTCTCTCTTTTCTTCCCATTTTGGATTGTATGCCCGCTCTTTGTACGCCGTCACTGCCTAGCCAATCCGACGCGCCATGATATGGCCAGATGGCTGTGCATGTCTCGGTTTTCTTGCAGACTGCATCTATTGGGCATGCACGGTGTGTTGGAGAAAGTGAAAGACTTCAAATATCTGTGGTGTCGTCATTCCTATTGTATGTTTTCTTTGGCCAGTTTTTTATATGTTTCAATTATTCATGAAAATAAAATGCAACGTCAAAAGTCAGAATCAAAATATTTTTATTATTTAAATATTTGAAATGCTATTTCACATACTTTTTCTTTTCTATCCTGTTTAATGACAATTAATGACCTTATTTCCTGCTACAACCTTTTGTGGCCGTCCACAGGCTACATGGGCCCCGATTTTGCTCACTTTCTATGCGCCTCATCCTCTTTGCTGTCTTTTGTCTCAGCTGCGCTGGCTGTTCCCAGTCTCTTGGTTTCTTCTGTTTTGTCTCTGAACGGAGTATTCTTATGTGTCTCTCCTTGCGGTCTCTGCCGTAGAGGGCCGCTGCTTGGCCCGGCTTGTCTGTCTTGGTCTTCTTGGGACTTCTTGGAACTTGTTGAAATTCCTTGGGCCCCTGCGACCCTCTTGGCCCATTCTTGTCTTATTTTGTACGCCTGTTTCCGATGTTATGCTTTTGCGTCTTTCCGCATTTCCGTTCAGGTCCACACCGAGCTGATCTTTATTCATCGCCTTCGTCTCCTTATTGAATCCATATGAGTCGACATCGTCTTCTTCTAATCTTCCACCAAGCAATCAACGTCAACGAGATCTTGATCCTTTTTGTGTTCCCAGAAACCCTCGCTCAGTACTCCCGGTCCCCCTTGTTCTTTCTCGCTTCTCTAAATGGCCGTGCTCCAGCATTGCTCGATCAGTTGTGTAAAAAGAAACAAAACGAGAATCCTCCGGCTGCAACCCTCTGGGGCTTTCCTGAACATTCCTTGGACATCTTTGTGCTTTTATTGGATCTCTTGGCCCTTTTGGCTCCGTCAAATCCTTTTCGTTTCGTTTCCATCTGGTCATTTAGTTGGGACGGATCCTAAAATGGATCCTAAAATGGTCTTGTCGTGTACGATGACCGGACACCAGACGAGCTGCATCTTGTAACGCAGGCAGATTTCATGGCGGACGTTGTTTTCTCAGTCTGTGCAGAGACCCTGCAGGCTATGTTGAGAGTTTGTCTGCCATGATTTCCACAGGCACAACTTCCACACTTCCACTGCGTCCACTATGCCCATGTTGTTGATGGCCGTGCAAAAAATGAAGAACAAGAAGCAAAGAAACAAAAAAAAAAAAAAGAAGAAGACGCCCCAGGTTAAAACACAGGAGGCGCATACAGGAACGAGTCCCGAGTAGAGAGAGAATAAATGAGGCATAAGAGAGCAAAAGCGTACACAAGAAACGCACATAGGAAGTAGGCACAGATATACGGTTTTGTGCCACATACAACCTGGCCTTGGCCATCCTCTCCACTCCACATTGTCCCATTTTGGCGTTTGTTCTTGGATTCTGCAGGACAAAGCGCAAAGTGCACAAGGCGAAGCACCACAAGTAGCAGGGGTAGATAAAAGTAGTAAATACCAAAATAAAGTGAGAAAGAGAGACAAAAAGAGAGACAAAAGCAAGACAAGACTCACAAAAGGTCCGTTCCTGGGCATCAATACGCCTTGGGTACGGAGTGGTGTAAAGTAATAATACGTGGTGAAAAGGGTACCAATTATGGACAATATATGTGTACCTGGTACAGAAAATACCAGAGCCACGACTATCGTGGCTATAAAAATAAAACAAAAAAGGTACAGCCAGCCTTTGTACATCTTTGATTCTATCCTGTGTATTCTGTGTAGTTTGTGCTCTATCGTCTATGATGGCATGGCGTTGCTACCACAGCTCCGCCCCGCCTCTGTGCGATGAACTCTTGTGTTTGATTTTGCATCCTGTTTTGTTGACTGCTTGAAGGTTGACCGGAAAGAAACAGGCAAGCCGCGGTGGTGGCGTCGTCCACCATAATTTGGCGTTCATATCATGCTGGCGTTCATATCATGCCTTTTATATGCTTCTCTGTCTGCATTGTCTACCTTCTCTCGCCATTCTTGCTGACTGCTCTGCAAGTTTTTGCACACTTCGGGCATCCGGCAGGGAAAGACGCGAGTTTTTGTGGGCGTTGACCAGCCAGGGACCAATATTTGAGGTGGACGTAGAATCAATGTGGAAGTGGACGCGCCAGCAATGGCCATGTTCTACAGTATTTTGCCTGCTTCTTTTTTGTGCTTGCCCTCCTCAACTCATACGGCTATGCGAGATGATGAGCTGTGTACTGTGAGCTGTGTACTGCAAGCTGAGGCTGCGACCGGGGACCGGCACCATGGCGGCCGACAAGGAAGAGTGGTGCTTAAATCAATAAAAGAGAAATAAATAAATAATAAATAATTTCGAGAGGTGAAGAGAGCACAGCAGAGCAAACACTGACAGTGCCAAGAAAATATAAAAAGAGGCCATCGTCGGCTGCATGTTCTTGACTCTAGGCCTCGATCTCATTCCATTCTTGCATCTCGACCTTGTCTTGACCTTGGACTCGACCTCTCGACCTCGACTTTGGCCGGAACTCGTGCATAAAAAGAACAGTACACGGACCATGACCGGACTCGACGGCAAGCAGTTGTGATTCTTCGTCCTCAGTCTTCTGTCTGACCAAGATACTCCCATACTGGTCTTGTGATCTCACCCCATCTATTCTTTATATACAAGACGTTCGCTCGCTACCTAAAGTTACTTTTCATTCCATCTTTGATTCATCTTTGATTTTTTACTCGTCCCCTTTCAGCACCAACTCTCCTCCTCAACGACACAATGGGCTGGCATCATCGACTCCTTGCGGCCGTGCTCCCGGGCCTGGCTGCTGCCACTCTGACCCAACAGCAGACCAATGGGTATGTTGCTCTTTTTTGCTTTTTGAAATTCGATCTGCCAACTTAGGCCCTAACTTGATAGAAACTCCGTTCTTGGCACGGCCGATGCGCCGTACCTGCCCCAGTTCCTCACCAACAACCCGCTGCCGCACGGCTATCCCTGGGGCACGTTGACGGCCAACGGCACGGACCAGTACACGACCCATCCGACGACGGGCGTCATCCGGTCGTATGACTTTACCATTAGCCGCGGCACGCTGTCGCCCGACGGCTACGAAAAGTCCATGATTCTGATCAACGGCGGCTTCCCCGGCCCGCTCATCGAGGCCAACTGGGGCGACACGATCCAGGTGACGGTGCACAACAACATCACGGGCCCCGAGGAGGGCACCACGCTGCACTGGCACGGCTTCCTGCAGCAGGGCACGCCCTGGGAAGACGGCGTCCCCGCGGTGACGCAGTGCCCGATCGCGCCCGGGTCGTCATTTACGTACCAGTTCCAGGCGACGCTGTACGGCACCGCGTGGTACCACTCGCACTACTCGGCGCAGTACGGCGACGGCATTGTCGGGCCGTTTGTCGTGTACGGGCCGAACGAGTATCCGTACGACGTGGACGTGGGGCCCATTATGCTCAGCGGTGCGTAGCAGGCAGTTGTTTCACCCTTCCGTAGTTTTTCCCTCTAACGTGTGCAGACTACTACCACGACGACTACCTCTCGATCCTGGAGCGCATGCTGGCGCCCGGCGGCAGCCCGGAGGTGCAGTCCGACAACAACCTGATCCAGGGCAAGAACAACTTTGACTGCTCGCGTGTCGACAACATCACCAACGCCTGCGAGTCCGACGCGCCCAAGGCCGCGTTCTTTTTCGAGCCGGGCAAGGTCCACCGGCTGCGTCTGATCAACTCGGGCGGCGAGGCCGTGCAGCATTTCAGCATCGACGGCCACACGCTGACCGTCATCGCCTACGACTTCATCCCGATCCATGCGTACGAGACCAAGGTGGTGACGCTGGGCGTGGGCCAGCGCGCCGATGTGCTGGTGACGGCCAACGCGGCGACGGGCGCCAATGCCAGCAGCGCCTCGTTCTGGATGCGCAGCAACATTGCGACGTGCTCGACGGCGAAGCAGCCGTACGCCATGGCGGCGGTGTACTATAGCGGCAAGGCGAAGGCGACGTCTGGAGGTGCCCCGCCCACACATGTCGGCGCGTCCAACATTGATGCCGGTCGTGGCGGCAGCCTGGGGTCGACGAGCAGCAGCACTCGTAATGGGGGTAGTGGCATCTGGTCTGGCTTCGGCGGTGTCGGCAGCGATGGCGGCAGCTCGATGCCCGCCACGACAGGCCCCGGCAAGGTACAGACATCCGGTCCTCTGCCCACGACCAACCCCTGGACGACGGGCATGGACGGCGTGCCCGACCCCAACCTGTGCGCCAACGACGACTTGTCTCTGACGCGCCCGCTCTACCCAATCCCTCTGCCGCCGCCCAGCTGGACACACACGTTCGACATTGAGGTCTTTCGCAACGCGTCCAACGTGACGCTCTGGAAGTTTGACGGCGTCAGCTTCCGCGGCGACTACAACGCGCCCACCCTCCTGCTCGCCAGCCTCGGCAACGCCAGCACCGCCGACTGGCCCGTCCAGTGGAACGGCCGCAACCTCTACACCAACTCGTCGGTCCGCATGATTGTCAACAACCCCGGGCCCTCGCAGCATCCCATGCACTTGCACGGCAGCAACTTTTATGTCCTGCACGAGGGCCCCGGCCAGTGGGACGGCCACACCATCGTCAACCCCGAAAACCCCATGCGCCGCGATGTCCAGCTCGTCCGGCCCAACGGCCACCTGGTCCTCCAGTTCGACACCATCAACCCGGGCGTCTGGCCCTTCCACTGCCACATTGCCTGGCACGCGTCTGGCGGCTTCCTCGAGCAGTTCATCGTCCAGCCCGACAAGATTGAACAGATGCAGATCCCGAGCATTATGGCCCAGACCTGCCGCGACTGGGCCGCCTGGACGGGCACGCACGTTCCGGATCAGATCGACAGTGGTCTGTAGGGGACAAGTTAGGAGGTGTGGCTGGGTTTGGGTGTGAGGGTGACTTACCGGAGTCGACGAGACATGAGGTGTAGGGTGTTTTCTTTAACTGTATTTTAATCCCTTTCTTTTCTTCTTTTCTTCAAATTCTTCTTTTCTTTTGTCTTTCGTTCATTCATTCAAAAAAGAAACCCTTATAAAAACCTCACCACCTGATTTCCAATGCTTTCTATATTTTTTTTGTCTGTCTTTCCACAGTCCGGTTTTCTCTATATACAAGACTTTTTTTTTTTACCTCTCCCGCAAATGATACGTGACCGTACACCGAGAGGACGCCGTCTTTCCTCCTCTATTAAAGTAATAGACGGCAAGACGTGACAAAATCAAAGCAAACACAAGAGGCATGCAAATAATAAACAAAGACAAAAAAAGACAAAAAAAAAAGACTGCCTCACTCTCTTCCCCTTTGGTTCTCAACACGCCTCACTCCTCCTATAACGACGCCTCCTTGAGGAACCACCGGTTCTCCACCTTGCGCATCAGCTTGTTCGTCTGCTCCGCCAGACTCAGCGTCAGGATCGTGTGCGGCAATATCCGCGCCAGGTGCGGCAGGAAGCCCTTGTAGATCGCCAGGAACCCTTCTGTCCGCACCGTCTTGGCCAGACAGTCGAACACGCCCTTGTACAGGTTGCCGTTCTGGTTGTACATGCGCGACATGATCGTGTCTGGTGGGTGCATGAAGACGCAGACAACGAATCCACTGGCCGTGCTGCTCGCCAGGTGCAGCGCCGGGCCCTCCTTGACGCCCAAGTGCCGCTGCAGCCGCCGCTTGGCAAAGAAGTACGTCGGCAGCTGCACCGAGCTGCCGAAACCCGTGCGGATGCACGCCGCGCCGACGCCTCTGTACAGGCCGCGCAGGCCCTCCGCCTTGTAGATCTGCTTCATGCCGTCCCAGGCGTTGCGGTACTCGTGCTGTGTGCCGACCGGCAGCAGCGGCGAGTAGCTCTGCAGGCGCGTCTTGACCAGGAAAAACGGGCTGCCGGCGGCCGCGCCGATGATGCCCGAGCCGGCACCGCAAAACATGTTGATCGGCAGACTCTGGACGGCACTGTTGCCGTACAGCAGCCCCGTCATGCCCTGTCGCATGGGCTCGTAGAAGCCGAGACGGCAGCCGTTGAGCAGCACCTGGTAGATGTACGCGCAGTTCAGACCGCGGTAGATGCCCCGCAGGCCCTCGTTGCGCACAATGACCGACACGCCGTGCAGCGGGCCGCGGTAGTGGTGCGGCTGGTGGCCCTTGGCCTGAAGCTCGCCCTGCAGCTGCATGCGGATCTTGACCGTCTCGAAGGGGTGCGTGGCCGTCACGGCGCCGCACGCGGCAATGCCGCCGGCAATGAAGGCGCTGTACAATCGTGGTTAGCAGTGTCGACAAGGTTAACCGGCGGAGGCCGTCATTAGCCGAGCGCATCCATTTCCATTTTTGAGGAGACCTACCCAGCTGTTGTTGACATTGTCCTTTGCTCTGTGTGTTGTGAGGGTGGCAATTCGAGAGGAGAAAACAAAAGAGCAAGTTCACAATCTCAATGTGTTGGCGTCGACAATGGCCGTGGCTCGTTCCGAGTGTTGTTCCGCCCGTTTTTCCGTTTGCTGTTTGCCGTGGTCTGAACTGCCAAGGGCAAAAACTCCAAAAAAGCGTAACACGGCGGTTTCGGCGACCCGTTTCTTTAAGAAGGGCCAAAGTCCAGAGTGTGGAGAGAGAGGCTCGGAAAGGGGCGCGAAAACGTGGGGCCTATTGCCACCGTGGTCGTGGACCGAGTCGTCGAGTTGTTGAGTCAAACCGTAAACTGTCGTCAGCCGTAATATTACTCGGGTTTTGTTTTTGCTTGTCTTTTTTTGTCGTCTCCTGTTAATCGTCGCTGAGCAAGGGCGGAGCCGTATCACACCCACTGTAAGCTGACTGTACTTCGTGTCTGCTGTGATATGGATGAGGGTGCGAAGGAGAGAGAGAGAAAGAGAAAAAAATAAGCAAAAAGTAAGAAAGAGAAGGAACAACCAAAGGCGCAATTGTCCGTTTTGGGCGCCAATCCTTTATTAGCACCTTGCACTTTGGGATAGTATTTTACCACACGACACCGGGGTTGCTCTTTCCTCTTTTTCCTTCTTTAACCTCGCTAGGTTAACGACGGAGCGAGAAGCGCGAGCAGGAGCGAACGAAGCGGGTAGCTACTTCTCTTTTTGCTCGTCCCTTCCCTTCGTTTTTTTTAGTCCACGCAAGTCCACGAAGTAACGCACTGGAAATTTTTATCCACAGGGCTGCCGTTGGCTGGATTGGATTTGGGATTTTGGGATTATGGGGATTGGGGATTGGGGGGATGGACATGCGAATGCCGTAACCCGTGTCTGGCCAGCCGTCAGCGAAAGTCGGAGTTTCCAAAGCGCCAGAAGTTCCAAAAGTCGACCTGGTCTGTGGGGCAAAATGGCCCATTCGGCCTAGTGCCCATTGGTCCTTGAGTGCGCCTGCCTTTGCTGACCTTGCAGACCTCTGGTGTGCTGTCGCTGTCGCACAAAGAAAGGAAAGAGCCAACGGGCCAATGGCACCAAGAAATGGCCCAAGCTCCAGGGGTAATTACCTCCCCCACCAAAAATTCACCAGCAAGAAAGAGTAAAGTGCGAAAGGCTGGCCAGCCCTCCCTGGAAGCTCCGTTCAATTGGTTTCTTGAGCTCTCACCACTTTTTGACATTTGCGCTTGTCAAGCTCCCGTCAATCTTCACCTCGAAGCCTCCTATCCGTACGAGAACAGGCTTATTCTTTAGCGGATACACGCGTTTACGTCTTACGGCGCGTCAACTTCGCTTCCCACGTGCCCCCGTCCGTCCTCGAGCTCTTCTACCTTCCTCACGCGACTTCAATCCGGCCTCGAATTCGATCTCAGCGTCAACTCGGCTACTCGGCTGCTCTTCGACCCCGCGCCCAGTGTAGCCTGCGGGCACCAGGAACGCCCAGGAACCGCAGCCATGCCTGCCGTTCCCATGGACATTGATACACCAGCATCGGGCGCCAGCTCAGGGCCCTCGCTGAGTGTCTCGCGGGCCATGCGCGAGACCGCCACCGAGCTGAGCTCCATCATCTCCAGTTTCCGGCCTACGAAGCTGTTTGCGCGCGAACCTAAGGACAAGGCGTCGCCAACATACATTCTGTCGCTGGACTTTGACGACCCGGGCGAGCTGTGCATGACCTCGGAGAGTGACGACACGATCCAGATCTACAACGTCAAGGAAGGCCGCCACGACAAGGCGCTTATCAGCAAAAAGTACGGCGCAAAGCTGGCGCGGTTTACCCACTGGTCTAACAGTATCGTGTACGCCAGTACCAAGCAGAATGGTAGGTCCCACGCCGGTATTCCCAATGCAGTTGTCGCCTGTTCCCCACTAACATTGCAGACGCAATCCGCTACCTTGCAACACACGACAACTCGTTTATCCGCTACTTTGAGGGTCACGAGGCCTCGGTCACATCTATTTCTATGCACCCCGGCGCCGACAACTTCGTGTCCACCAGTCTCGACGGCACCGTCCGCCTCTGGAACGTCGCCAGCAAACAGTGGACCGGCTTGCTCTACCTCAACAAACCATTCCTGTCCGCCTGGGACCCGTCAGGCAATGTCTTTGCTGTCGCCTCACCAGCCGCCGGTACTGTTCTGCTCTACGACCACCGCAACTACACAAAACCACCATTCTCTGTGTTTGACGTCGTCGAGCAGTGCGCCGCCGTCGACCAGCGCAACTTGTTGCAAGGATGGACCAAGCTCGACTTTTCAAACGACGGCAGACACATTCTAGTCGGCACACGCGGTGCGGGCCACTTCTTGCTCGACGCCTTTGACGGCAAGCTCAAGGCGTTCCTGAGAAAAACAGACGAGCCGACACGGCGAGCCGCTCCTGGTGAGGGAGGCACTGTACCAGGAGCACCCGTCGACCCGACACGTCTCGAAGGCAGCGGCGACTGCTGCTTCACACCCGATGGCCGTTATGTAATCGGTGGCACGAAGCAGAACGTCATGGTGTGGGACACAATGGGCACCGTCGGCGAGAACAAGGTCCTCAACCCAGCCTATGTGCTGGAGGATAAGCGGGAAGCTTCTGTGGTAGCCTTCAACCCGCGCTTCAACTTCTTTGCGACGGCCGACCAGGCTCTAGTGTTCTGGCTGCCGGATGCCAATGCTTGAGGTTTATTAGCGAGGAGTTTTAATTGATTCTTGGTCCCTCGTGGCCAAACACATTCGGTTTGCCTTGCCTAAAGTCGGGCTGGCCAACAACGATGGGGGAACCCATCTACGACAGAGTCTGACACGACGCTCTTTTTCGGCGCACATTATGAGAGTATATGCTCTCGAAAATAACTAGACTCTTCGGCCCGTTTTCTGGCTATGTATGCCGTCTTTGCACGGCATTTTGAATGGGGCGTTCATGAGGCGTTCAGGATGATCGGTTGATGGAGGCGCGATCTATTTCACACCTTCGGCATCATGTGAGAGACATATTAAATGAATAATGATTAAAAGAAACCATTTGTTTGTAAGAATTCAAAAGAGCTTCAAAAAAACGTTGTTGAGCATGTAAGATCAGTATTGTACAAATGGTCGCTTATATGCATAAAAACGATATGCATATATCGATATGCGCTATATGTGTGGAGTACTTGTGTTTGTGTGTGATATGGCGCGAATCACAAGTACTTTTGCTGGCAGCCTTTTGGTGGGGTAGCACAAACCAAACAGAAGCCAAAATTCTCGGACTACCACAATTGCATCTCGCCGCACAACCACACACAACCACACACGACACACGATCAACGAGCCGGTCCGCCCCCACGTTTCTTGAAAGCCACCCGATCATCTCTCCGGCCCATCCACCTGACGGTAGACGACGACCACGATCCATCGGGGCCTTCCCGTCCCTCTCCTCTCCTATCCTCACCAACCAACCTCTCACTCAACCGACCCTCCTCCCTCGATCACAATGGCCACTCTCGCGACCAGCCAGCAGTGGCTCCACCAGAGCTCGCTTCTCATCGAAGCCCGTCCTGACACAGTATGTCCCCCGCAGGTGGCAGACGATATAGCGACATAGTGCAACAACCGCTGACAGACAGACAAAAATCTCTTGCCGCTACTCGGTCAAGCCCAAGCCGGCACGCCGCGTCAAGAAGGCCGACCGGAAGGAGGGCGACACTCCCGTCTCCAACGGCGTGGGCCAGAACCCGCGGGCCAAGCTCGTCCTGAAAACGGTCGACCCCGCCAGCGGCGTGTGCCTCAAGTACGAGACGACCAAGGCGGCCGAAGTGTCGCGGCTGGTGCAACTGCTGGGCCAGCTGAGCCGGCGGCAGGCGGGGCTTGTGGCGGGGACGGCTTCTGCAGAGGAGGCGGAAGACGTGACAATGGTCGATGCGGGAGCGGCCGCCACGGGTACACCTGCAGAAGATTCTCCAGCACAGACACCGGCACCGGCACCAGCACAACAGCAGCCTCAACAAGGAGGCGGCGGCGGCGGCAAGGGCAAGAAGAAGAAGGGCAAGCGGTAGAGGGGCGACAGCACGGAGTATTGCGGTGTGGCAGTATGGGATGAGAAGCGAACGGTTGGTGGAGGCATACATTTTCAGTTTTTGTCTTGCGATATTTCCATACAAAGGCCGTCCATTTTCCGCGAGAATTTTATGACAAAGCAATAAAAGTTTACGACTTCACATTCCAGTTAGGAGTCCCTCAAGATAGAAAGGATTGTTCTGGGTAAACAGTCTTGTCACAATCCGGGTGGATTATATCTAGTAGTGGTACATATTTATTGTGAAAATGATGTCTTTTATAATCCGTCGAACGCGTTACTAACAAATGAAATAAGAAAGATCAAAGAAAAGAGTAAAAACCATAAAGCATAACAGTCGGTGCTCGATAGACCCGATCAGACCAAAAACGCCGCTATGTAACTGATAAAATGAGAAAAAGAGCTGGGAGCCAAGAGTGAAGTGTGAAAACAAAACGACGACTCTGCCTCTTCACCCTTTGAAACGAAAATTCCAAAAAGCCAAGCCGAACAAAGGAAAATTATGTAAAACAGTGAAAATGCCCTCTCCAGTGGGTATGATGTCGTTATGTACGGGGGAGAGGGAGTGTATGTGTGGTGGGAGGTATCATGAAGGGAGAGTAAGGGACATTAAGGGCAAGAGACGAGAGATGGGCGAGCCGTTTAGAACTCGTCGTCAAAGGTGAAGTCGCCCTCACCCTTGCCCTGGGCGTCGTCGCCCTCCTTCTTGGCGCTGTTGGCCATGACACCGGCCTTCTGGTACTCGCCGACGCGCTTCTCGAAGAAGTTGGTCTTGCCGCCGAGCGAGATGTTCTCCATAAAGTCGAAGGGGTTGGTGGCGCGGTAGACCTTGTCGTTGCCGAGGGCGACAAGCAGGCGGTCAGCGACGAACTCAATGTACTGCTTCATGAGGGTGGAGTTCATGCCGAGCAGGGCGCAGGGCAGGGCCTCGGTGAGGAACTCCTGCTCGATCTTGACGGCATCGACGATGATGTCCTCAATGACCTGCTTGCTGGGGCGGTTCTTGAGGTGGGAGAAGAGCAGGCAGGCAAAGTCGGTGTGCAGGCCCTCGTCACGCGAGATGAGCTCGTTGGAGAAGGTCAGGCCAGGCATCAGGCCGCGCTTCTTGAGCCAGAAGATGGAGGAGAAGGCGCCCGAGAAGAAGATACCCTCGACGGCAGCGAAAGCAACGAGACGCTGGGCAAAGGTGGACTTCTCGTCGCTGATCCAGCGCAGAGCCCAGTCGGCCTTCTTGCGAATGCAGGGGACTACGTTGTTAGCGGATGAAGCATGGAGAAAACAGTAATAGTACGTGCGGGGGGACTTACTGGTCTCAATGGCGTTGAAGAGGTAGGTGCGGCGGGCGGGGTCCTTGATGTAGGTGTCGATGAGGAGCGAGTAGGTCTCGGAGTGGATGTTCTCCATCATGATCTGGAAGCCGTAGAAGCAGCGGGCCTCGGGGACCTGGACCTCGCCGCTGAAGCGCTCGACGAGGTTCTCGTTGACGATGCCGTCGGAGGCGGCGAAGAAAGCCAGGATGTGCGAGACAAAGTAGCGCTCGTCCTCGTTCAGGCGGTTGTTCCAGTCGTGCAGATCCTTGGACAGATCAATCTCCTCGGCGGTCCAGAACGAGGCCTCGGCCTTCTTGTACATTTGCCAGATCTGATGTTGTTAGATGGTGTCCATCTATAGGAGTGTTGACGGGTTGATGGTTTGGGATGATGTTGGTCGACACTTTACGCGTCAGGTCGCGACGCGACACCAACGCGCAAGGAGACCAAAATCTGGATTTTTTTCGTTCTCACTCACCTCATGGTACTTGATGGGGAACAGCACGAAGCGCTGGGGGTTCTCCTGCAGCAGAGGCTCATCGGCCTCGCTCTCCTTGATGGTGGCAGCAACGCTCTTCTTCTCCTCGGCCTTGGGCTCCTCCTTGACCAGCTCCTTCTTGGTCTCCTCGACAGCAATGTTCTCCTTGTTAGCGCCGCCAAAGTCGAGCTTCTTGACGGGCGACTCGATCTTGAAAGACTCGATCGCCGAGGCGGCCTACAAAAGAGGGTGTTAGTGACTCGTCAATTGGTTTGGGTTTGCTCCGAGTTCAGACGCGTCGCGACATACAGCCTTGGAGGGGGTCACGTTGGTGGCCATTGTGAATGTGCGGAAGTGTGTGAGGGGAGGGTGCAAAAGGAAGCAAAAACGATGCAATGGCTAGCGAATGGATAGATGCTGAAGAAAGGAGCGAGAAGCAAATGTGCCAAACGATAGTTGATGCCAAAGATGGAAAGTGAATTGATTGAAGAGAGGAGAAAGAAGAGAAAGACAAGAGGAAAACAAGAAAGAACGTGAAGGCGAAAAAAATAGGTTGGCGCCGGATTGTTTAAGTAGACAGTGAACACGCCAAGTCACATGGTGGGCTAGCGCCAAAATACTGGGGAGGTGAGGGCAACGCGACGCGTCTTGGTGATGGTTCACGGTTCACCGTGCACGACCACTGTAAGTTCCTGCCTCCCCATTAACGGGCGTAATGGGCCCAACGCAACACTGGACTTGCGCCCAGAAACAGCTCTTGCCTTTGTTGATGGCTGAGGCCCCGCCCACTCACACGAAGAACCTGGTCGCAATCCTCCACTTTCAAATCCACTCTGTTTCTTGACGCGGCTCGCTGCGACTCTCGCGTTGACAAGCTTGAGCTGAGCTCTAGCTCTGGGCTCTGGAGCTTCTTGCAGATACACAGGAAATACACCATCCAATGTCATCCAAAGACCAAACAGGTGTACATACAATCCATCAATGTTAAAGTGAAAGAGGCAAAGGGTTGTGCAAAGGGATGATTTGCGTAAAGGGGCACAAAAGAAACGCGTAAAGTGCTGTCTCTGCTCACTTCACGAGCAGCTCTTTCTGGGAGCTCAGGATCACTCAGTATCACCGAGGATTTACGGCGGTCGGAGGGCGACGATCGACCACATCTTGGCCGCGCTTGACTGCGGAGAATTGCAAGGAATTTGTTTACGATGGAGTACGCCATATTTAGGTGAGATCTAGTCAAGGCGTCTTGCAACAAGTACGATATACTTCGTAATGCATAATACTTCCCTAACACACGACTTGACTCTGCAGATGCCGAGATCGGTTCACTTTCGTTTCTTTTCGTTTCTTAAACAGTTGTTCGGGATTCCTGGTTTCGCGTGCACAAGCCATTGCTGGTTTCGCGGCTGGTTAAAGTGGCAATTAACGAAATAACAAGTTGTTTTCACCTCCCCTCGTCCCCAGCCATTTAAACTTTAAGAGGTAAGAAACGTCGTAAAGAGAGTAAGGCAGGGGACGATTCCACTCTACTGTGGTCTGTGTACGCGAGAATTAAGAGCTTGGCTGGCGGCTGGCTGGGCCTTGGACGTGTTTTGGCTGGTGAGCGGCTCCTCCCTGCCGTGGACCGTGAGCTCTTTCCTCAGTCCACAGTCTCCAGTCTCCCTGGAGTGTTCCTGTTCCTGGCTGCCAATTTACTACGACCAGACTCCATCGACGATTGTCTCAGCTGAGAACGAAGGATGTGCAAGACAGAAAACGGCAAAGATAAATGGCAAGAAAGGTACGACAGCAGATACAAGACACAAACCAGCCACGCCAGGGTGTCGGGGCGTTGAATGAGGGAGGCAAAACGACGAAAAGACGATGAGAGGATGAGAAGAAAGGACAAAAGAAAGCCGCGAGACAGGACGGGAAAGGATCTGAAATGAAACGGGCCCGAGTACGTAAAAGGTATCTCGACAAGTACTCTGCACGGTGAGCAAAAGGAAAAAGAAAGCAATAAGAGTACAAAGAGGCAAAAGAAAACAAACGAGTCTGGACGAGTCGTGCTAAAGTGAAAAGTGAAAAGAGAAAAGAGAAGACGCGTCGCCCCGGTTTTACTACGCGTCCATTTCTTATCAGATCTTTTTGTAAGCTCCATACTCCATCTCGAGCCCCTCCCATCGTCCCAGCTCGCAAAGTTCCAGCGTCGGCCATTCTTGGCCCTGTTTCTGTGCCTGGATTGACCCGGTTCCTGCCTGTTTGCAAGCTGTTTTGCCTGGTTTTGTGAGGTGCTTTCTTTCTGGATCAATGCTGCGCCCCAGCTTCACCCGAATATCCGATGTTGCTGCCGAGTTTTATCAGATCAAAATGCAGGACGCGAAGACGATCCACGGTGTCTCAAAGGGCATGCCGGGGACTGTACTTTTATACGTTACGGAGCATTGTGGAAATTGTTTATGATGGACCCTCTGACTCATGCTGACTATCGTATTAGCTATCTAGTAGTCCGTCTGGACAGAGTATTTATCATACATATTTGAAGTAAAGAAAGTATCGTGTTCTTTTTGTTCTTTTTGTGGTTCTTTCTAGTTGGAGTCTAGATTGCTGACTTTTGCTTTCCAGGCCGCCGAGTAAACAAGCTACATTCCCAATGCCCAATGACGCCGCGAAATGCAAAATACACAAAGGATATACGGCAATAGACGTGAGCAAACCGTGAAAATGAAAGTAGAAGATGGCGTGAACAAACAAACAAAGCAAAACAAAGACCCATCGTGACTGCGTCATTCAGGAGAAAAGAAAGGCCATCACGACACGATCGTAGTCTACCTTCTCTAAAGTAAACAGTAGGCATGATTCCTCCGACTCTAATAAACATATTATGCCTCAGCAGCTCTTCTCCACCTCAGCTGCCTTGCATCCTATGCTCGGGCACCTTGGACGCCGGCTCCATACGTTCCGTGTCGCTCGACATCGACGGTGCCCATCTCCTGCCCGGCATGCCCGTCCTGAGGTGGCGACCGGCTCCATGACCAAAAACTCTTCTTAGCAGCCGGCCGCTCATGGTCTGCGCCGGCACCCGGTCCTGAGCCTCCTGAGCCTCCCGGGAGTGGTCGTCCGTCGGGGCCAAGACGCTGTTGCTGCTGACGATTGTTTCGATTGTTTCGTTCTTCTTTCTCCCGGCGGGCTTGTTGCTCGGTCTCGGCCTTCTTGATCAGGTACTCCTCGAGAATCCAGGCGTTGCGCGTGTTGGCGCGGAAGACGGCGTCGGCGACGTCGCCGACAAAGGGGACGAGACCGATACCAAAGTCGAGCAAAATGTTAAAGTACATGCGGTACTGGAGCGCGGGAGGGAGGCCGCCGTCGATTTTGGCGCACTGCTTGACGACATAGTAGGCGAGGAGGAGGTCGATGGCGTCGCCAATACTGGACAAAAAGTTAGTTTTCATTTCTCTTTGATATCGCGTGGACGCTCGTGGCCTGCTATGCTTGTGGCGCGATGCGCTCGTGGTGTTGGGCTTGTGTGACGCGCGACGCGTGTTATGCACCATTCGGTGTTAAGCCGAAATGACGTCAATGAGCCCAATTCGGGCCCAATCCAGCACCAACACCCCAAAAAGACGCACAAAACAGCAAAAACGATAGGGAGATGGAAAACTTACACAGGGACGATGCCAATGACGCTGCTCCAGCCGAAGCGGATGCCGCAGCAGTTGAAAAGCGACATGTCAAGCCGGTACGCCTTTCTGCGCACCGTCTTGAGCACCTTGCCGTCGTTTTGCGACAGAATGGCCGGGATGCCCTTCTTCTGCTTCTTGACGCGGCCCGTGTCGCGGCCGTGGCGATCGTAGACGGCCACTTCTTCAAAGTATGGGTCCTGTTAAATGTTAGTATGGATGCATGTCGTGTCGTTGAAAACAATTGCAACGTGGTCTCACCTTTGAGTTGATGTTTTTCTTTGCAGTGTCTGCCAGGACGCGCTTGGCGACCATGTTAAAGAGTTGTGCCGACATGATTGCGGTTGTTGTAAAACGTTGTGTTTGAAGTGTGAGAAAGAAAAGAGGAAAACAAATTTAAAACGAAATTGGCGGGCGCCGCTTGATATAGCAAAGGGCGGCGATGATCGAGTTCTGGGCCTAAGTATGTCGTATGTCGTATGCTATTTTCAGCTGGCTTTGAATCGTCGATTGACGGCCAATTGCTTTGATCTCCACTGAAAATTTAGGACAAAAAAGTGCCGGATGCGTTGCTGCGCTGCCGCGGTGGTAGCCGCTGAAGAGGGCCTGGGATTGGTGGGCGGCCTCTATCGCTGGTTTCATAAAGCGCCGTTGAAAGACTCGACAGTTATTTTGGGCGCGTTGGTGAATGGCGAAGCTTGAAAGGTGAAAGAATTGAAAGGAGAGATTGACAGGGGACGAGAATTAAATCGGGAAAGGAAAAAAAGAATGGAAACAGGAAAATGGGAAATGGGAAGCCGCTGTCAATGGGTCTTTCCTTATTATATTCCAGGCCAAGCTTGACATGTCTCAGAGTGCGTGTAGAATCAATCGAAGTGTATGGAGGTACCGCAGCATGCACGAAGAGATGGCTTTGGTGTGGTAACGTAGAAGTCGAAATGGCTGAACAAAGCGAAACAAGCTTCTATCAATCTTATTCACATGTTGAAAGGGAAAAGAAGACGATTGTCGTCATAGCCGTTTGTGCGGAGGCAGCCTGCAAAACGCACCTTCCAAGCTTCATATTCGGCTGAGCCCATTTAGTACCAGTTTCAGAAAGACGCTGAAAAAGCACCAAGACCACTAATCGTTCTAGAACCAAGCCTCCATTTACCCAAAAAAATGACGTAAGGACATGTCTCTCAGAGCAAATATCCCCCAACTTCAAGTACGACATACACCGCCTCGTCTTCAAATTTTATCGATTTTGTGTTCATCGAGCCGTACGCACGCTCGTGAGAAGACATTTCGATTCCTAGCAAGAGACTAGTAAGCTTTCATTATTCTTACAGCTTGCTGCCTTTCGTCTGTGGAAATGTTGAGGTTCCAAACTTAGTAATCATAACCGCCAGATCGACCGTCGTTAGAGCAGGATCCAGCCAAAATTTTGCCGTGATCCACTAGAGACACAGTCCTGGTACTTCTCTCTGATTGGTCAAATGGTCCACGATTCGAAAGTGGGTCTGACGACCATCCATACGACCAGGTTTTTGGAGACTACATCTCTTATCGCTGGAAGAGAAGACGATATCTCACTCGAATCTTCGGAAATCCTCTTTTTTTATTTGTATGAATTATCTGCTTATTTATACTTTTATATTGTTTTTTTTTTCCTCCGGGTGTGATTGTTCTATTTTTTATGAAGAAAAAAAATCTTCACGAATAAAAGGTAAGAGAAAAACAGAATGGTGCAAACAGAACTTATCCAGAGCAAAATGTTCTTGACGCAAAAAGTCTCTTAACAGAATAGTAGATTTTCAAATTTGTACAAAACTAGGTCCCATCAATGGAAATAAATGCTTAAGGAACCACGGAAAGCACAGTTGGGGAGAAAAAACGCCAGTGCCAACTCCGTAAGTAAGGCTACATTTAGACTATAAACAAGGCTGCCACCCTTATATTAGTTCTCCAGCAATACTGGTTTGCTTGAAAGCATGAGCCATCCTCATCTTACAGAATCACAAATAGTCAGTAACTTTTTCTATTTCTTATGCGGTACATCTCCCCTTTCTCGCTCAATTTTCTGCCCATTCTCCTTGTGGGCGGTGTACGCCGTTGCGTCCCATGTTGATGTACAAGAGGAAAGTGCGATGGTCGCACCTTCCTAAATCGCGCCAACTCAACAGCGTTCCTCTTCCGAAAATTTTGTGCTTGCCCACAAAAGGGAAAGAGAAGGAGAGGAGGGGGGAAAGTACCTGTCGATGGCCAGCAGATCTAGCTCTAATTAAGCTGTGGGATGCTTCGACTGTAGATATCGGATTATACAGGCTTCGATCCTGAGATGGCGGATGAAAGAGGCCAACCCCACGACGGAGTTTTAATCTAAAGTCTCGCTCATAAACGGACCCTACTCCCACCTTTGGTCCCCATCCGTAAGTGCTCCTCTTGGAAATGGAGATCAGAGGAAGGAGCGATGCGCGTTCATGCTCCAGTCTCCAACCCCAATGCCACCGCGACAGGAACGTACCGTCGATCCACAGACGGCTTATATGCGGGCACAACACAGCCTTGTTGGGCCTCGGTAGATGCAGAAAAGCTCAACGAACACGTATAACTGCACATATTTGACATTTACGGTAGATTGGCACTTTCATTGCTATACTACCTTTCGATACCACTGTTCGAAGAGCACGTCCGCACAAGGAGGGCAAGAGGGAAGGGACGACAGTCCGTAAGTCCGCAGCTTCCTCGTCTCTCTCCATCGCTCCTGCCCTCACTGTCCTTCTTCACTTGCTGTCCTCCTCCCCACCTCCCCTTCCCCTCTTCCCTCCTTTCCTCACTGCCCTGCTGCTGTTGCTGATTTGGTGACCTCCTCGCCCATTTCGGACTTTGCCCGATCTGGTAGTCGAAACTCGTTGCTGATTGCGTCTGCTCTCCCCAAGGAAGGCGCGTCGAGAAGAAATATTGTGCGCAAAGGAAAAGAAAAATTCCCATTGGCTGGAAAAGGCGCACAAAAAATGCCGACCCCCCGGGCCAAAAACATAGCTCTGAGAGAACACGAGAAGTCCTAGGATGGATACCGTAGAGTTAGCAGATAGTGATTAACAGCAAGGGAGAGAGGAGAGATGAAAACAAGAGAATGGGGAAAGAAAACGAAAAGAAAAGAAATGAAAGGAAAGATTGAGGTGCAAAATTTCAGTCAGGCCGGGCCTCGACTGGCAGCGATAGAAGCTGCCAGGACAAATCACCAGGCTGTTTGCAGTCTCTCGAAAGAGGTCAGCAGAGGAAAAGAAGCAGAGAAGGAGGGGGGTAGGAAGAAAAGCATCCCCTCTCAGCCAATAAAAAGAGACCGAGAAAGAGCCCTCCCACCTATTCTGCCCATCTGTTGTCCTGCCGCTCCTTCCTCGTCAGTGAAGAACCAGCGAGGCAGATGCCTCGAGAGTCCAAACGAGGAAGTCGCGACCGCGCGCGGTTTCCTCAACAACATGCGCACCTGCTCTTGCTGCTGACCCAATTTGGAGCAGGAAGCAGAGGTTTATCCAAATCAGCAGGAACCTGCTGCCCGGTCGAGCCAGTATATAACAGAGGCCCCTCCCCACCTACCGAGAAAAAATCCTCTCTCCTCTTTTCCTCTTCATCGACATATACTTCCTATCATAGGAGAGGTTAAAGCAGCACAGAAACTTCCCCCGTTATAGGCCGCCGTATCCCCTCTCACGGTCGGTCCTACTACGGGGGCACAGTGGCTTAGCTGAGATAAGGAAGGCACTGAAATTGGACTTCATGAAGATTCAACCCGAAGCCATGGTTGTATCAATGGATCTTTCAGACATTTCAACGTAAACGTCGTAGTATTTTCCCCAGAGTCAACCAGATTCTCGTAGAGCCCCCGTCCCGTATCGTGAATGCATGACCAGTGACCAGTCTATGCCGTAGGATGCTGAATCCCAAGACCCTTCCTTGGGCAAGCAGATCAGATTCAGTGGAAGCAGCCTGACCTGGCGATCAAGGCTTGGCCAAAGAGTCTTTCCCGACATTGCGACACAAAAGCGCTGTCGTTTTTGGCACCCCAGTTCCGACGGCATTCCCACCCAGGCAAGCTGAGAGGAAGTTTTGAGGATGAGAGCTAGCCCTCCTCCTCGCGATGGCCACGCCCTCCAATGAATGGCGTGGCGCGGCCGTGATCTGACAAAACGCGAGTGAACAATCTAAGCGTAAAGTCCACCCCGATAGGAAAGCTGCCATGTTTTGACGATATGAAAGGAGGAAGAGAGTTTAAAGGCTGAACGGCAGGATAGTGGGTAGACCAAGCGTATTTATAACTGCGAGTGGGATTTGAACACGGTCAACGGTGCAAGGCTCGAGGCAAAACAAAAATTCAAGCAACGGTGCACTTGGTGGCGCTGATCGAGTCAGCAGCTCGACCCTGATGCATTGGCTACTGTTACCGCGCCCTAACGTCGGTATATTCCTCCTGATGTATCCAGCTAGGGCAGTAAGGGTACGGCGGGCGCATTGGGAAATAGACTGATTTGTCCTTTAGCCACGGAAACACCCACCGGTTTCTGTCGGTGTCCTAATGCTAATTTACGAGGGTGTCTTCATGTATGTTTGTGTGTGTTCTGGCATAGAGAGCACACGTATATTGGGTACTTGGGTACATCGCGACACCTGACAATGATGGCGCCGCGTGTTCTTAGTCAAGCATCGAGCAACTAGCAGGCTGTGACTCTTATTCTGCACAGCCCTTAGGCTTCACATTTTCACACGTAGGGCATAAGCTAATTATTATGTCCTTCCTCCTGATCCTCGTCAGGTCACATGCCACGTTCATTTGTGGTGGCCGCAGGCTGCTCTTTCCCCATTCTCCCGTGCAAAACCGTTCACATGTCGCGCCTGCCTGTTTGGTGGACTTTCGAACAGTTGCCTTGTGGCATTTGCAGTCAAAGGCGCCCAGGCCGTCTTCATTATTTGGATTGTCTTTCTTTCCATCTATTCTGAAGTGCTTCCTAGTCTTCAAAGGTGATATAGAACAGAGGTGTGCAAAGTAAACGTGGAGAATTGGAGGTGACATTGTTGTGTGAGCAATGATTGGCCCACTTCACTTCATCTCCATTAATTTCTGTTATTCGTCCGTTGTCGACAGAACCCAGCGCTTGTCTTGGTTTACGCCTGCCGTTTGGTCTGTAACGTTAGATTTGTTCCTGTCATCCAAAACCATTCAGCCTTTCCTTGCTGAGACACAGAGGCCTGGTCTGGAACTTACCATTTCTGCATAACCTTGACTTGACGCGCGCGTTGTGCCTTCCTCGCCCTGCTCGCTTCCCTGGTCAAACTTGCATGGGCCCTGACGTAACGACTAGTCTGAAAGCTGGGAGGGAAACCACGCTAATCATGCAGTGGCTGAAGATGCACCTTTGCGCACCCAAGACACTCTGATCTTCTTTGCAGCTGGTAATCGGCGGCTGTTGGAGAAAACAGCACTGTTCCTGGCTTATTTTCTCCAAGTGCGAAATACCGCATTGTTCCAATTGCACTCACGGCGCTATCCTTAAGCCGCTATCCGTACAGCCTCGCTGGCGGCTTTGTCCGGAGTTGCTATCATAGGAGGCCGTACTTTGCAGCCTCGGCAGAAGTTTCTGACAAAATAGAAAAATAAAATCATATTTAGATTGTTTATAACCAGCTACTATGAAGCCGGGGATGCAAGCAGCGTTCCATCAACAGTCGTGATGGTCACCCAAGCTCACTGTTAAACTTAGTCACGTGACTGTAAAAGATGTGAGGCTAGTCGTATGTACCTATATGTATTATACTAGAAAACTAAGCACTCAAACTGGTGTAGAGTACAATTAGATACACGTGCGCTCACATGCCGCGCCGACAGCTACATTACCCACAGCCGCTAACGCACTTGCCTCCCCAGCCTTCTGTTCACTGCCTTGCGCACCGTTACCACCTGCTGCCAGAGTGTTCTGGAGCATTGGACCCCACCACGTAGCCAGCTCGCCCGCGTCCGCCCTGCGCCTCCAAGCTTTTTGCCATCTGCCCTCATTTTCCAGCTCCGCCCTTGATTCTGCCATTCCGTGCCTTTTCTGACTCCCAACGTTGGCAACCCAACGCAGCACACAAAAACCAGAACACGTTGTCTGCGCCTGCATAATATCTCCCGCCGCCCAATCCAATCGCAGCGCCCGATACGAATCTGTCGTGATAGGTGCCACCTGCTGCCCATCCGCGATCCTCTCAGCGTCCGTCTTCTCTCTTTTCCCGACTTTTCCATCCACGGCTTCGTCAGGCATTTGCATTCTCGCGATATCGACTCGACCGCCTTTCTGCGCTCCCTTCTGGCATCCTGCCATTGCCGCGACACCTTGTCTCACGCCTCTTGCGCGTTCCTTGCTCCTCTCCGATTACAATCCGCGGCAAGTTCTGCTCTTGTCTCACGACTGCCGACAAAGGGCTTGCGTTTTCCCCGCCCAAAAGGCCATCGTTGGGCCGAAGTGGTGTTCCTCCCTCCATTGGATTTCCTCACCTCCGAGTCTGCTCTCCTTCTGGGCTGCAATCTCTCTCCTTGGCCATCCAGGCGACCCGACGCCTGTCCCACGGCCAACCGCCTTTTCTTCTCACAAACCGATTCCCCCTCTTTCAAAGCAGCTTGGATATGCTGTTGATACCTCGTCATCATGACTTCACAACAAACAATGACACTGGACGATTGTATGCCCATTCCCCCAGACAGTCTAAACATGCTTATACCCATTACCCATGCTAACCACCCCAGGGCTGGACGATCTCTGCGTCCGCTTTATCATCAACCTTCCGCAAGCCGACCTGGCGTCCATGGCCCGAATCTGCTTCCAGGTCGAAGAAGCACACTGGTTCTACGATGACTTCATCCGCCCCATCGACCGCTCCCTCCCGGCCATGACTCTGCGCACCTTCTGTCTCGCCATCTTCAAGCGGTGCCCGCTGCTCGCTTCATTCGCCATCGAAGACCATGTCCACGCGTTTGAACAGTTTCTCAAGTACAAGACGAGCATCCCCGTCCGCGGCGCCATCTTGCTCAACGAAGCCATGGACATGGCCCTGCTCGTGCGCGGCTGGAAAAAGGGCGCCAACTGGAGCTTCCCCAAGGGCAAGATCAACATGGACGAAGACGACTTGGACTGCGCCATCCGCGAGGTCGACGAAGAAACCGGTTTCGATATCCGCGCAGCCGGCCTTGTCCCCCCGCCCGAGAGCGTCAAGTACCTCGAAACGAACTTTCGGGACCAGCAGATAAGATTGTACGTTTTCCGCAACGTGCCCCTCGACACGCGCTTTGAGGCCAAGACGCGCAAAGAGATTGGCGGCATCCAGTGGTACAAGATCTCGGAGCTGCCGAGCTACGGCAAGAAGAACAACGCAGCCAACGGCCACGAAACCGAAGACCCCGTGCCACCCACGTCCAACAAGTTCTACATGGTAGCTCAGTTCATCGGCCCACTCCGTAAGTGGATTGCGTCACAGCGCCGAAAGGACGCCGCCCGTGCCGGCAACAGCCATCTCACGCCGCAGACGGCCCATATCGAGGACACGTACACGGAGGACGAGGGCAACGCACTGCCCGAGCCGGTCATGCAGCTGCAGCCCGGCGTGGATCCGAACCAGATCCTGGAAAAGGCAAACCGTGAATTGCGGCAGATGCTTAGGATGCCGCCGTTACAGCCCGAACAAGCACCGCCTGTCCAGCCGGCGCCGGTGCAAGACGCCTATGCCGACCAAAACCAGAACAGAGCCAACGCGCTGCTGGCTGTTCTGCAACAGGGCGGCACCACCACGGCCCCTCCTCCGCTGGCGCCGGCCGCCAACCCGGGCATGTCTCTCAACCACCTCCTCGGCCAACTGTCCCAGCCACAACAGCAGCAGCCTCCGCCACAACAACAACACCAACAGTACGAATCTCAGCAGCTGCCATACCAGCAGCAACAACATCAGCACCAGAACCAGCACCAGCACCAGCACCAGCAACCTCCGCCGCCCCATCACCAGATGCCACACCCTGTCCCGCCGATGCAAGGACAACCCCCGCAAGGTTACCCTCAGTACGGCGCTCCTCTTCAGAACCCCCAGCAGCAGCAGCAGCAGCAGCAACAATACAATCGCCAACATCTCGCGCAGCAGAACCAGCACCTCCAGCAACGCTTCCAGCTGCACCAGCAGGCCCCGCAAAACCCGTACCAGCAACACCATCTTCAGGGACAGCAGGCCAACCCCTTCGCGCCCAACTCCCAGGGCCCGCCCCCTCCCTACACGACAAACGGCGGCAACCAACAGGGCCAGGGACAAGGCCAGGCGCAGGCTTTCGCTCAGGCACAAGCCGCTGCCGCCGCGTTCCGGTCTCAGCAAAACCCGCCTCCACAGATCCCTCTTCTCCACCCTCAGCCGCTCCCGCCTGTCGTCCAGAAGGCACTGTTTGCCAGAGAGATGCTTGTGTCGCCAGACGTGTCTGGCCATCAGGGCAACACAATGCTCCCGCCACCTCCTCCGCCACAACAGCAGCAGCAGCAGCAGCAGCCGTATCGCCAGGTTCCTCTGAGCAACCACGCTGCGAACCTGCTGAGTGCCTTCAAGAAGGACAACGCAGCTGGTGGCGGTGCGCCCCAACCCATTGCCGGTGGTCCTGGCTGGCAACAACAACAGCCTCAGCAGCAGCACCAGCAGCAACAGGTTCCTCCGCCTCCACCCCAACAGCCCCATCACGCATCGCACGCCGTCCCTCAACAGCCTGCCCAACAACCCCAGCAGCCGTATGCGACGCTTCCGCACAAACACCAGCTCCACGGCTCTCGGCCTCAGCCGCAGCCACAGTCTCAGCAGCCTGCATCACAGCATCAGTACGGCTCGCCTCAAACTGGAGCTGCCCCAGCGCTGCACCCCGGCCAGGCTGCACCTAACCCGACCAACGGCGCCAGCAGCGACCAGTTCAACCAGTATATGCCGCGCCCTGCACCGTCGAACAATGCCCCTCAGGACCAGCCGCCTGTCCGCATCCAGCACTCTGAGCAGCACCGGTCGTCTCTTCTCGGCATGTTCACGAAGCAGGCCGTTCAGCAACCATCTCAGGCTGCACAGCCTGCCCACGTCCCATCGACGGGTTCTCCTGCAGGCGCACCTGTCCCGCCACAGCCTCAGGGCGTGACCAGCCAGAGGACCGTGTACTCGGCAACGACAATATCCACGACGCAGGCTCAGCAGCCCAACCCAGTCCAAGGCCAAGGCCAGGCCATTGAAGCAGCTGCGCGTGCCAACGGTGGTCCGATCGAGATGAATGCCGACCTCAATCTGCCGTTCGGTGCCTTGTCGCTCCTTACTCGGCCCAAGCAACAGAGCGGCAGCCCTGCACAGAACGCACAGAAGAACGGCGCACACGTTGACCGATCGCAGCAGCACCCGTCGACGTTTGCTTCGCCCATTACCGAACTCCCCGCCGAAACGACGCGCCTCCGCAAGCAGCCTAGCATCCCCCGCCAGGTGAGCCAGCCGTACTCGACGTCGCCTAGCGAGAGACGTCCGTCGACGCGCGGTTCGCAGCCACCGTACAATAGCAACTCGGCTGCCGCTGCCGTCGCTGCCGCTGCAGCTGCTACGGGTATTCCTGCAGTGACGGCCACCCTGCCACAAGTCGTCCGCCGCCCCAGCTACGCGTCGTCATCGTCGACTGCACCCGTGGACCATTCCCATTCTCAGCACGCACACCCTCACAACCCTCCTCCTCCCACACACGCCTACCAGTCTGCTGCTCCCCAGGGCGGTGCCAACATTCCGGCCAACCCCGAGCACCAAAAGAAGCTCCTGTCGCTGTTCAGCAAGCAGCCCCAGGCAGCAGTAGCGTCGTCACAGGCTCCTCCGGTCCAGGCACAGGCACCGCCGGCCTTGTCGGCCGCTTCGGTTGCGGGCATTGCCGGCACGGGTCTGCACCCGATGGGCGGCATGCACGCCTCACACCAGCAGCACCTCCCTCCCCATGGCCAGCAGTTTGGGCCGTTCGAGGCCGCCGACTCGGGCGCGACTAATGAAGGCGGCGCCTCAAGACGCGGCAGCAACCAGACACCCATCTCGCCGGCCAACCGCAACTTCTTGCTGGGCTACCTGGCATCCGTATCAGGTCAGCAGTAGTATTCGGACACCGATGCGCAGGTCAAGCCGAAAGCTAAACGGCCAATCTTGAACAGTTTTGCAGGTTCTGTGGAGGATATACTTATTGGGCACGCGCTGTTTTGATTTCTGTTTCTCCGCCATCTTGTTGTTGATTGGCTCTCTTGTTTGCCTGCGCTGCATTTATTTTCATATTGTATTCTTGGTACCTTTTCCCGTCCATAGCCTCGCCTCATTTTAGTTCTTGGTCTGCCCTTGCTTTGCTTTCTTTCCTTGCTGCGTGCCGTACCTTTTGGTCACTTTGGTTTTGTCCAGCTTGATACTCCCTTTGCGTGTGTAGCGTTCGTCAGTGTTCTGTTTCTTCTTTTGTTTCTTCCTTGCTCCTTTCTGCAGCTTTTGGCGTCTTTTGTGAATGAGAGAGAAAGAGAAGAGAAGAGGCGGCAAGACAAAAGTTCGCCATGTTTAAACAAGACAGCTAATAATACTGCTTTCCGCGCACTCTTGTGGCACGTTCGCTCATTATTACCATGGTGATGTTGAGTAATGGGTATCATTAAGTAGCAAAATAGCAAAATATACATGTAATCTATCGTCTATGCGCCGCCCATATGCTGTCCGTGCACCTTTTGTCCCCTTTTATCTCCTTTCGTGCCGCTCTAGCCCCCCATCAACCCTCCTTCTCAAAGGCATCATTCAGGTAGCCCACAAAGCTCTCTCTGACCCTGACACCTGTCATCTGGCCGCCCGCACCTTCCAGGCCAATGCCGCCCCGGTTCAGGCCCATGTACGCCCGGCGCAGACGCTGCAGCTGGGGCAGGCCCACCACCTTGCCGGGCAGTTCCACCACCAGCTCGCTGCCGCCACTGTTTGGAATCTTGACCGTCCCGTCGCTGTTTCCCGGCTCCTTCTGCGCCTCCAGGATCCGCTTCACCACATCCTGCGTCTCCCGGTCCAGCACATACAAAAAGTCGCCGCCACCGTCGTTGCCCCGCTGCACCGTCACCTTGTTGGGCTGCACCTCTTTCCGGCCCGCCCCCGCCACCGCGTCCCACAGCTTGTCAAACACGGCGCGCGTTTCCGCTGGCGTGTCGTCCCATGTCAGCGCGAACAGCGGGCTGTCCCAGCGCGTCATCGGGTTGGGTTCCTCGTAGCGGAACACAAGGTTGTCCCAGTTGGGGACGGAGTAGCCTTCCGGTCCACCCGGCCCACCGTCGGCCTTGGCGGCCAGCCGCTCCTCGTTGTTCTGGCGTGCCCGGTCGACGCTGCATCCAATCTGCAGGACGGCGCTCGTCGTCGACACGTTCTTGGCCTCGCACGCCAGCTGGTAGCGCCAGCCCTTGATGTAGTTGAGGCCGTCCAGCACGACAATGTCGCGCGGCGACAGCACACGCTTGACGGCGCCATAGATGGCCGCGCGGGCGTCTTTCTCCGAGGCATTGGCCGAGCGAGTGTGGGCGGGGAGGGTGGAGAGGTCGTAGACGGCGCGCGAAATGGACAGGGCGTCGTCGGACACGAGGTGCAGGCGATATTTCGGCGTGGGCGTTGCTGTGCCCTCTGCCGTCTTTGCCTTTGCGGCCTCCGCTTCGATCCGTTCGGCGAGGTAGTCGTACAGCTGCTTGGCGCGCGTCGACTTGCCCGACGTCGGCAGGCCGGAGAGGATGATGAGCTGGCGGGGTCAGTAGGTGGGGTGGGCGACAGAGTGTGATCTTAAGAGTCTGCACCTACCGGCATATTTAAACTGTGCACTTGCTGGCTTCTGCGGTGTTGTGGCCGTCCCGGAGGTATCGAAAAAGTCTGCGATGGAGTGACGTTGAAACGAAGCTATTCTGAACGTCTTAAACCCCCACTAACGAAGGTGGCAAGCCAAGCAAGCACATGGAAAGAACAAGGCCGCTTAATTTTTGTGGGTCTACCATCCAACACTTGACCGTGTAAGCCACACGAGCCACATGTTTGACAGGCCTTTTTGATCTTTGATGGATGCAAAATACAGAGTACAAAGTACAGAAATGAAATAAAGCAATCGATTTTATGAATCATTTTCTTGGCTAAACTGGCAGCAAGAGAACGTTGCTGGAGGGTTTAATTAAAAATGGATTCATTGGAATTAATTAGCATGTCTATAGAGAGAGAAGAAAACCAAATAAAAGACGCTTGACACCGCCATATGCTGAACAAATGAAACAAAACAGAAAGAAGAAAACATAGGAAATATATATTACTGCGCCGAGCGCATCTTCAATCCCGCATCCACTCCTTCAATATCTCTCCACCGAAACATATGTGTATTGTCCGCGATCCGAGTTCCGTCGTGAATGTCTGCGAGAACGGTCTTGGGAGCGAGTTTGGGAATGGTGACCGGAACTGCTGCGCCGGTGTCCATGTCCTTGGCTGCTTCCGCGATCTCGCCTACTGTCTCTATTCCCCGTCAGCCGGTCATCCGACTGCGCCCCGGAACTCCTTCTCGAGTGACTGTGGTGTCGCTGCTGCTGCTGGCCGTACTGGTATTGATTGTGATTTCCGCTCCTGTTATTGGTATAATAGTTGTAGTTGCTGTCATTGTACGCCGCGCCGCCGCCGCCGCCGCCTCTCGAGCTCGAGCTGAAGTTCTCGGGGCGGGTAGACCGTCAAACCGTAGACGAAGCGGACTCTGTCTTGTAGTACTGGCTGTTGTTCTGCTGCGGCAGCTGCTGCGTGCCCTCATACTGAAGGGGATAGGCGCCCAGGGGTTGGCCGTTGGCGTCGAGGCGGGGCGCGGCGCGGTTCGGGTTGAAGAAGGAGCTGCGCTCTTTGCGCGGGACGTAGGGCAGCGTCATGCCGACGACCTCGAAGATGAGCACGCAGATAATCTCCATGATTGTGCACATGCCCAGGACAATGTAGCCGGCGGTATTGGAGGTTGTAAACTGGCGGAAGTTGGGGTTGGACGAGTCAAAGACCGAGAGGATCGAGTACAGGAGGCGGACAAAGACAAGGGGCAGCGTGATGAGGACGGCCACGAGCAGGCGCTTCTCGCCGTCGACAATGGCCGACAGACACGAGGCGATGACCACGGCCGAAATCAGCACGAGGACGTAGCCAATGATCATGAGGATGATGCCGGCCTTGGACGTGTCCTCGACGGTGTACGATACGGGCTCGCCATTGAACAGCTCGTCGCCGACCTGCGAGCTCATGGTGGTGCCGCCGACAATCGACAGAATCAGGCCGACCACAACCACGAGCTGCATAAGTCTCAAAATGCGGGCATTGGGAATACCGGGTCGGCGTGTCTCGGGTATCGAGATGTAGACGCGGGTGACGAGGCCCAGCAGAATCAGAATCAGCGGCGACAGGCCAATGTTCTGCAAAACTGCGGCACCGGTAATCAGGTTGAGGTTGTCGGGGCTGTTGATTGTGCCGAGCTCCAAGCCGGCGCCGATGATGCGCATCAGCGACAGGATGACGAGGTAGATCCAGCCTGCACTGCGCTTGAGGCCATGGCGGTAGGCGAGAAGCAGGGAAATGGCCAGAGCCGGGACGAAGAACACCAGTTGTATGATGGAGATGATGTTGTAGATTGAGAGAGACATGGTGGCGGTTGTGGAGATATCGAAATGATAAAGTGAGGTGAGCAGATACTCAGAGTGAGGTAGAGTGTTGGCGATGAGAAAAATCAAAATGAGAAAACCAAAATGAGTACGGAAAATAATCAAAGATGGGACAATGTAAATGGGAATGTAAAGTCGGAGCTATGATTGTAAGCCACTGACGACTGGCGATGGACGTTGGATGATGAGATGGGAACAACAAAACAGCCACATTCAAACGAGGGAGCTCCTTTGTTTTATACTTTCGGGCTCCCTCGTTTTCTCTTTTATCTTGTCGTTTTCGTTCTCTCTTTTCTTTCATTTTCTTTTCATTGTCGTTCCCATCGTGGCCGTCCTACTCTCCTGCTCCCTCCCCTGGAGCCTGGCCGTGTTATTCGAAAGGGACCCACGTCGATCAGTCGTAGCAGGCGAATCAACGAAGCTAATTCGTGCTCGCACTCGGGATTTTCATCTTTCGTAAGGCTGCTGGGGGGGAGAAGACAGGGTCTGCCAGCAAACGGCACCGTTGCACTGGGGCGCTAAACTCCTTTGGGTCTGAATGCGCGAAAACGCACAAAGAAAACAGAGGAGAGTGTGTGCTGCAACAACAGCCGGGACTTCCTGAGTAGTGTTTGACGTCTGTTACCTCGAAGCCACCATGACGGGTCCTTTGTTGATTGCCAGAAACGGTTCCTGAAAGGGATGCATAATGCGAAAATTGGACAGGCCCGAGTTCTGCTCGGGTAATGCAACGGCGCTACAAATTCTGTCGGTCACTCCTTCCATTACGTCGCAGGTCTGATCGTGAAGCATTACGACGTCGAAACTGCGTAGGGGAAGGAGCGATAGAAATAAATTCATACAAGAGGAAAGCACGCTGTGCTGTAGAACTGACAACGAAAGAACGTCCTTGTTTACTACCCATCGGGGAAACGGCAAAACGACGTCCGACACATAAAACCGGGGGAGCTGATCGAGCGACGTCAACATGTTGGCTTGGCAGAGCCGATGTTTTGGGAACTGGAAGCCTTTCTTTTTGCTTGGCAGCGATGCCGTGCCGATTCAGCGGATTTTACAATGTCCGAGCAACTTTACTCGCCAATGGGGCCAATACCACATGTTACATCTCGTATGCCTCTTGAAAGCCTAGCGGACCAGACGTTAGGATCGTCATAAAATGTTTGAAAATTGTCGCTTTCTCAACTCAAGCAGCTTGTGGCCAAAGAAAAGCTGGGGGGGACGAGGCTTGGAGGCCAGGAACAGGAACGAATACGAAGTTAATAAAGTCGAGCAACAGAAGTAATAAGACCAGGCTGTATCCAGTTACTCGGAAACCGGCAAGGGCGAAAAGGGATGGAACTCGCGAAATAACAAAGACTGAAAAGAGCTCTAAACTGCAATTCTGTCGATGGCCTGCCAGTTCACTGCCGTTGGTTGGAGTGTTGGAGCTTGGCGCTGTCGTTTGACGTTTGCCACCGACTTACACTGAAAGTCGCATCACGTGTAGCGCCCAAGAAACTGATTGACACCTGCCACCGTTAGGGGAAACGGGCTCGACCGGATCGGTCGACATAATGCGAATGCGAGCCTTCCTTTGTGCGCCCTGTGCTTTTGCATTTTGCACCAGTCAGGCTCCACTGAAAAAGAAACAGGCCAAATAAAGTGGGGAACCGGGAACTCGGCCACTGAGCCCAGACGATTTTCAGGGACCATCCGCTTTCGTCTGTATTCTGCGAAAACGCACACGATGCTCTCCGATGCCCTCGCGTCTAAGCCCCTCGTTTTGATCTACCGATAGACTGGCCAAACATAAAATGGAGAGGACGCGCAGGAAAATCAGGCAGCAAGGAGCAAAGGGGGGGAAGGTTTTTTCGACTGAGTAGCCCTCTGACTTGGATAAATCGGATGACATATCACGAAGAAAATTTCGATATCTCCAGTGGCTGTGTTTAGTCGCTGCAAGCTATTTTGCATCGCCACATATTGCTGCATAGAACGCCCGCCAAGTTCGATAGCCACACGAGCCAGAAAACCGCATCGAATCGACCTCATCGCTTTTCATACGGACTTCCTGATATGGACGGAACAAGCGAACATTACAACATCACGTGCAGCCCCTCCATCTTGGCTTTCCCTTTTCGTCCCATATTGACTCTTTCCACTCTTTACACTCCGGCAGAATCATCGGGCATCGGAGGAAGGAACGCGTGCGGTTGTACAATGTCACTCGTCGCTTCCGTATTCGGCATCTCTCCTACGGATGCGTGTTTTGATAGCCGCCGCGTCGACCTCTTGACACAATTGGTATGATCAATATGTTGGCCTGTTGGTATGCCTTTATGCCATGTAAGTTGCACGCATGTTGGCAGCCTTTTTGCGCTTGAAACCGTGATAGTTGATTGATCCCTTTGTTTATTTTCCCGCCCCTTCGATCCTTCCTTTCTTCCATTGGCATCCACCGTCATGAGGAAGGAGCGATCATATGGGTCGCATGGGAGCATTGGGGGCAGTTGCAAGGTTACAATTGTCATGATGTCTGCATTCTGCATTGAAAAGGGCAGGAACGGCCATTTCAAGCAGCTTGAAATGGGCCGGCCCTTTTCCCCTTCAAGAAGTTTCTTGATTATGCTGGTCGCTCTGGCCTTGCTGGCCTTTCTGGCCGCTCTTTCCCTTCCCGCTAGGTCTGCCGCGCATCTGGCCCCTTCCCAAAGTATCAAATTCCGCCAAAAACTCCCAGTCCTGTTGGCCCCTTTTCGAGACCGCTTCATTTCTTCCATACATTTGTATTGTATTGCTTGCGATCCTATATCTTTTTGCAACGTTGGTTCTCGAATATTTCCAGCCTTTTTTTCTCTATTTTTCGGCCACAAATTCTCCCCTCACGATCCATTTTTGCAGCACTGGCCAGGAGGAACGCGATCAGATTTAAGCTTCTTCTGAGCGTCTTGGCATTAATCATGGCCCTTCAAAACTCGCAAACAAGACCAAAAAAATCACCGCCACAGCGCCTCACCAAGCTCCATCTGAAAGCGAGTTCGACGTAACTTTGTGCGTCCCGCATCTGTGGTCTGGGGTCCAGCAAAAATCACACGCAAATGCACCGTGTCTCCATCTGCGCCCCCCCATCTGCGGCACGTCATTGGCCTCGCACAGGTGCCCTGATTAGGAAAACAGCTCAGTAGCCAATCAACACACACATCGCAAGGAGGCTCTTCAACAGCCGGCATTACCCCCGTCTACGCCAAGTTGACCTAGTCTCCAATTCTTTTCGACGGCGCGACGACATTGTCGACAACTGGAGGGGGAGGGGGGATACCTGAGGACGGATAGGGGCAGGCTGATGCCTGATGCTCTGCTGTTCCTCACTTCACTTTCCCCGTGTTTCCTGTTCTCTCTTTTCTTTTTGTCAGGAACTGGCGAGGCAGTGAGGTACGACATGCAACGCAGTGCTCCCGTTCGGGCGTGATTCCTCTTGTTTCCTTCTCCTTGGGACGACGCCATCCTCGAAAGAGATCACAAAAAGCCACCAGACAAACATCACCCGCAACACCAAGAAGCCAAGCCAACGCTTGTGCAGTGTGTCTGTGGCAGTGCCTGCTTGGTTTCGACGTCACCGTCAGGTCTGACTCTGAGTTTTTGACCATTGACTCTCTTCTCCCTTCCCCTTTCATGCCCTTGTCCCCCAATCCCTCTCCCCCTTTGGTGTTAGGTTTTTCTTCCATTTTTCAGCCTCTGATACCGAACATATCAGCCCAAGATCAAACACCTATGCTTCGGATCCTGGCGAATCGTCATCAGTCGTTCCACCCTAGCTCCCCGGTTTCTTTCTAGAACTTACCTAGTAAGCCTATGAAAGTAACCGATTTTCACCAGATTCCACCCAGGTCCGCAGCATCGTCGAACAAAAAACGCAGCCAAGGCCACTCAGCCCTATTTGTGTTGCCCCAAACCGCAAAACCCCCCTCGGCCAACACACATCGATCCGGTCCAGCCTATCCAACGGCTGTTGCGTGCTTTAGTGGTGTCTGACAGCTGACGGGGACCAGCACAAAACAATCCAAAAAGAAACGAACGGAAAACGAACCATCAACCAAATCAGTGCTCGCTAAAAGGAATTATCAAGCCACGACAAATATTTCATTATTTCGTTCTTCTCTCTGCTGCTCAGCCCGCCAAGAAAAAAAGTACGGAAGTTGTCTCGTAAAGACTACATAGACCTGCGTCGGACTGGACGGCATAGGTCACGTTGAGACGAGCATTTTTGTTGTTGACCCTTTCTTAAAACCATCCTGCCCTTTGCCGTTGTCGTTTTTTTTTTTTTTTTTTTTGCCAGTTTTGTTTTGTCTGGTCGTTAGAGGCCACTTGGAAACATAAACCGGAAGGAAGGAACAAAATTCAGAGAGTGTGACTGACGACTGACATATGAACCACATGCCCCATCACCTTTTCTCATTCTTTCATCCCTCACTTTTATATTTCTTGCACTCATACTACTCACCGAGGACGACATCATTCACCTGATTTCTAAGCTTAAACGGCACAATATCTGGCAGGTGCTCGCACGCCACTCTTACACACGGAGTACACTCGCACACGCTCACACAGGACACAAACAATAACATAGCTTATAAAACACGCCCATACAAACCCTCAAGTACACGCAAGGATCCCGGCTAGATACTCCACAGAGCGGCTTCTAACCTCAACCTCACCCAAACGCCACTGTTCCATTCACCTCCGACGGCTGACCGCCTTCTGTTTTAACGCCCTGTGGGCCAGCAAAACAAAAAGGAGGGGGGCAAATAGCAAATAGGGGCATCAAGATCGGCGCATCGCCATAACGGCACGACATCAAAGGGCAGAAATCACAAGTACCAAATACCCGCGTCGCGAAACTAAAGAGGAGCCGTCTCAGTCAAGAAAAGATTCAGCCAAGCATCTTGGGAGCTCGGAGACGGGACCATCCCAGGAGGCTTTCTTTGTGCCTGCGTGTGTGCATACAACGCCCTGCGCCTTACACAAGCCAGGAACGGCACAACCCGTATGGAGTACAAACAAAGAGTATTGGCTTGATCTGTTTATCATCGGGGCAAACACGAACGAGGTGGCTCTCTTGGCTAGCCCGTCCGAGAGACAAAGAGCCAAGCCGCAAGGCACAATCCCGGAACAAGCAAGACACCACCCACCAACATCTCTCAAGACACCACCAACCAACATCTCTCAAGACACCACCAACCAACATCTCTCTCCCATACCTGGAACCAGCTCAGAGAGGCACGACACGGTGTACAGAATACTGTAACCACTACCACAACACCACAACCACACTCCTATAGGTGTCGGGCACACAAACAGGCAAACAAAGCAAGCCACCACAGCGTGTAGCCAAAGACAGTTGAGAATTCAGGCCATAACATCCCCCCCCCCCCCCCCCCCCACAAAGCTCCAAAAGGAGAGGAGAACGAGTTTTCAACCACCAAAAGGGCGGCAGCCAGTCTGAAACCCGTAACCAGCGCGAGATTCGACCAACCCGGAAACCCGCAAATTTCCTGAACGGTCGAAACTAAACACTCTCCTATTTTTCTGCTCTTTCCTTTTTCTCACACGCTCTGTACCACGATCGCCTATGCTTTTCGATCCAGACCATCTCCGGACCGTTTCGATTTTCGTTTCTGCCTTTTACGATATATCTAGGGACGTCCTCAGCAGCCTCCCCCCGCCCCCAATATTTTTTCTCTTCTTTTTTCATCATGGTCTATTGTGGCCCGCCTTCAAAAGGCTGCAGCAGTTGTCGAGATCGAAAGATTCGAGTGAGTTTCTTTGCCCCATCTGAGTCGTCTTACGGTTACCCCTATTTCGACACAATATGCCCACGATGCCCATGACTTCCTCCATCCCAACTATCCATCATCGTTTTCCTGTTATCACGATAGTCATCTCTTCGTATGACATGACAAGGGCGTTGAGTGTTTATGTCTTGGACTTTTCCTTTCCTGGCCCTGCCCTGTTCTTCCACATCAACAATCCCTAACCCTGGCTCCTACCATTAGTGCGATCAAAGAGAATCCGGCTGTGGCCAGTGCGAGAAACGGCAGCAAAAATGCCCCGGCTACAGGAACCAGGTTGATCTCATGTTCCGTGATGAGAGTTCCCATGTCATCCGAAAAGCCCAGGCAAGGCAACGGCGGAAAGCCAACGCACGGACACCGGACCCCGTCCCATCGCCGGACGGCGACAGTTCTCCGGCGAATTTGTCATCGTCGTCGTCGTCCACAGCCCTCGCATTTCCCAAGACGCCAACAGTGCCTTCTACGCCATCCAAGGTTGGTTCTGTTTCTGGTTCTCGGCCGAAAGCGTTGACGCTGTTGACCCCTGGCCCGCACAGCAACGGAACCAACTCGGCCGAGAGCAACAAGACGCCATTGCCCCTAACATTCCTTGAACCCGAGTCCCTTCAGAACCCTCCTCAGTCACCAAGACAAATGACACCGGTGTTGAGGATACAAAAGGAAGAGGACGATCGACAGCAGCAGCAGCACCAGCAGCCACAAGACGCGCAACAGAGGCAACGGCTGCGGCAGCAGCGACGACAACAAGAGCAAGAGCTGGCGTTCCTACAGCAGCAGCAGCAACAGCTGATTTGGACACGCGATGACACAGCCCTTCCATCACCAGATGCCGGAAGCTGGCCGATAACGCCGATGATTGCACAGATGTACACTATCGAACCAAGCAGCCAAGAACAGGGCACCGCCTTTTTCTTCTCTCGGTACGTGACTATGGACGAAAACGCGTCACATCAGCGGTTTGATTTCCTCTATGACATTTGGAAACCAGGCTCGCTCACGGAGAAACGTCCGCTGGACGGTGTGATGGCGAGCATGACAGCAGTTGGGCTTGTCGGCATCTCTCAGTTGACTCACTCCGAGGAGATCATCGACAGTGCAAGGAAGAGCTACGGCACAGCTCTGTGCCTGACAAACGCTGCCCTCAAAGACCCGGAAGAAGCAGTCAAGGACACCACGATGCTGTCGATTTTGATTTTGGGTGTCTTTGAGATGATGGCTGAGCCTGGTCTCAAGACAATGAAGACTTGGCACGACCACATCAACGGTGCTGTGGAGCTGGCAAAACTGCGGGGTGCCAGCCAGTTCCAGACACGTGCCGGCATCCGCATGTTCAACATGCTGTGCGAGAGTGTCACAATTTCGTGCATGCAGAGACATGTTCCCATGCCACCGGCGCTGGTGGCTCTACAGGGCGAACTGTTTGCGAGTACAGCGTTTCCCGAACACGAACCGGGCGGATTCGGTGGCATCGACTTGTGGAAACCCATCTACAAGCTTTTGCAGGCACGACACGACGTCAGCGTGAATGGCCTCTCCAACAACCTCGACGACCTACTCGCGCGCATGGACGACATCGAAAACGAGTTCGATCAGACCATTTCCTCTTTCCCTCCCGACTGCTATTACAAAGTGTTCAAGGTGACACGGGCCCACAAGGCCGTGTTCCGCGACGTGTGCCACGTCTATCCCAGTGTGGCCTCGGCGGCTGTGTGGAACTGGCTGCGAGCAGGGCGTATCCTTGTGCTTGAGACAGTCATGTCAACCATCCAGCGGCATTTTCCCGAAACGGGCGAGGACGGCGAACTGGTGCCGACACAATACATGACAGCTTTCCGACAGGCATGGATGAAGTTGGAGCGGGTCAACTCGGCCATTGTAGCCAGCATCCCACAACACTTTGGCGTTGTGAACCCGGTCAACCCATACTACGACTCCCTCAAGCCAATGCCGACAGTCGTCCATCCACTCTCGACAACCGAAGTGCGGGAACCGCCGACACCGCCGGCACAGTCGCCCATCTCGTCGGCCGGCTCTGTGCAGACACCGTCTGTCCACTCGGAAGACCGCAGCGAGAGTGGGCACGTTTTTCGAGATGACGACGACGTTGCCTTTGACGCCGGCGGACCCAGCCTCGACAACCCGACCCGGGCACGCAACATTGACGAAGAAGCCGAACGGTATATGCTGCTGGCGTCGGCAACCAACTCGGCCGTGTGGCCGCTGTTTGCTGTAGGCGTCAGCTCGGTCTGCAACCCCCAGCTCAAAGCCTATGTCGTGTCGCGGCTCGGTGCAGTCTTTGACGAGACGGGACTCAAGCAGGCACGGTCGATTGCGGCTATTGTGCGCAACCGCGAACTGATCAAGTCACCATGGCTGAAGTTGTTCACTCGATCGTCAAGTGCACCAATGGCGCCGCCACCACCCGTTGCATTACGAAAACCATATATGACAGCCGCCTCTGCCGTTTAACAGCCGGACATTTCTTTTTCAGAACGCTTAAAACAACAAAAACAAAAACAAAAACAAACTTACACTAGACGGACGTACATACAAAAGACGGGGTGGATATGATATGACACGATATATGACATGATATGGTTTACATAGCTTGAATGGTTCCTTGGCTTCTTTATCTCTTTATTTCTACTTTTTTCTATATTTTCTATATTTACTTTACTTACTTTTTGGTCACCTTTTCTTTCCTTACGGAAGATCATGGGAACGAACATGGCCTATCTTTTTCAAACATCTATTTTCTATTTTTTTTTCTACTTCACATATTTTCACGCATGAAACGGCTGGTACAAGTTTTTGAGTTTTTAATACACGCTCAAACCATGAGAACAGGCCTTGTTCTTGTTTTTGGAATCTATATAGCCCAGATGCCCACGCTTAACCTATGAATACAATTGTACATTTTGGATATCTATTTTACATTTTGAACAAAACGCCCGGCTGACCAAACCAAACGACTACCAAGCATCGAAATTGCCAAACCCACCAGATTTTGCCTTTTTCCTTACTGGCTCTTCCCATGTTCCTGGCGTTGACTGCAGACTTGCGTCTTCTTCGTCAGCTGCCTGTTGCTGCTGTTTCAGAGCCGCCTTGAGGTATTTGCCGACGCCTGCCGAACCGCTCCCACCCGAGGACCCATCGTCGGCTCCGCGTAAGCGCTTTCCTGTCCAGGTGACCTTATCGTCCTCCGTGCCGCCACGGCGCTGGATCTCGGCCTTTTGCTCTTCCTCCTTGTCGGTCTTGCGCTTCTCTGCCAAGAACTCCTCGAAAGGGTCGACGTACACGACGACATCCTTGATCACAATATCGTCAATCGGGCGGTCTCCTTTCGACTTGTCGACCGGCGCGGCCTCCATGCGGTCAAGGACGTCCAAGCCGTCGACAACCTGCCCAAAGATGGTGTGTTTCCGGTCAAGGTGCTTTGTCGCCCGGTAGGTAATGAAAAACTGGCTCGAGTTGGTGTCTTTGCCCTTGTTGGCCATGCTGACAACGCCGCGGGCATTGTGTGTCAGCGGACCCTCGAGCTCGTCGGCAAAGTTCTTGCCCCAGATACTGGTGCCGCCGCGTCCTGTGCCCGTCGGGTCGCCGCCCTGGATCATGAAGTTGCGAATGTTGCGGTGGAAGGCCACGTTTTTGTAGTAGCCCTTTTGGGCGAGCTTGACGAAGTTCCAGACGGCCTTGGGCGCGGTCTCGGTCTGGAGCTCAATGTTGAGGCTGCCCAGGTTGGTCTCGAGGCGGGCGTAGCCCTTGTACTTGATGCGCTTGGGCTTGAGCATCCACTCCTCGTCTGTCAAGACAGCGCGCTCGCCGCTGGTCTCGGGCGTGAGGCCTGTGCTGGTGAAACTCGCGGCGGCGCGGCCGGTGGTGTAGGTGGCCGCATTGTAGGCGGGTTTGCGCTTGATCGTCGAGGCGGACTGGTCTGCTTTGGCAGTGGTCACTGTCACTGTGCCGTTTCCTGACCCTGCCTTTGTGACGGCACTGGCTGCCGACCTGTTGACATCCCCGCCGGCCTCGCGTGCTCGCCGTGCTTTTTCAACCGCCTCCTTGGCCCGCAGCATCTTTTCGCCCATCCGACCGAGTGCACCGACATTAACGCTGCCCTCGCCGTCGCCGTCTGCATTGTCTCCCGTCTGTTGTCCTGCGCCCGGCGCCGCATCCTTCCCTTCCTTGACGAACTGGAACTGGCTCATGTCGCGACCGGCCATGTTCTGCGGGTCTTGCAGCGTGATAATGTCCTTGCGCGTAAACGGCGCGTCGTCCATCAGGTCCAGCCACATCTTTGGCTTGACATTCATGCGCTCAATCGTGTCCCACGCAAACACGTTGGCATACGTGCCGTGCCGCACCGCAACAATGTGCGTGTTGTCCGAAAAGACCTTGAAGGTGACCGGGTCGATCAGGTCGTGCGACCCGTCGGCGTCGTTGCGCGCAAAGTTGAGCTTGATGAGGTCCGCGGCCTTGAGCGGCGCGCCCGTCACCGGGTTGGTGCCCTGCTTGGGCTTCTGTTTGTCGAGCCATGCCGCAATCACTTCCGCGTCGAAAATGGTGCCGTCGGGTGTGCACACGGGGTTCTGGAACGGCTGGAGGCTGGCCGCACAGTAATTAAAGGGCAGCCGGCGAAACGAGGCGCCATTGTTGGGCAGCGTTGCGAGCCCTGAGCGGCCGGCGGCGCCCTTGCTGGCGCCAAACGAGTCGGCAGACGCCCACTCGGAGTGGGTAATGTAGAGCTTGTCGGTGCCCTTGCCCATGATCGCGGGTGGGGGTGGGGTGTGAAGGAGATGTCGGATGACTCTTTTGTACAGATGTTTTGGTGAGAGGTTGAAAAAGTCGACCAGAGCCTAGAGGTTCGGAATGTGATGTAATGCGGCCAGCAAGTGATTGGCAGGCGCAGTCCAAGGCTCGATTGCGCGCTAAACCGTCCGGAGCAGTTCTTGAAAGCGCGTTGGTGGAGGCCTGGAAAAAAAAGTTGCCTCTAGAGAGTCTAGCGTCTGCACCTCTGTAGATCCACTAACACGATAGGGCTTTAGGCTTTAGGCTTTCGGCTTCAGCCCAAGGCTGAACGAACCAAATCCGTCAACAGTCCTACAATACAAAGGTAAATAATGTTGACTTGCCCCCATTGGACTTTGAGTGTTTGAAATTCAAATAAAAAATCATAACCACACGCACACATTCACAATGAAGGCATTTTCAAAACTCGCCAACCGGCTGTCGATCTACAAGACAGAGCCGGCAGCGACACAGCCAGAAGCTACACCCAAAGCTGAAGAAGCTGAGAAAGAAACATCTAAAGAAACATCACCACCCCAGCCTCAAGAAAAAGGTCCAGTCCAAGTCCTGTCCGACCTGCACCTCGAGCTCTGTAAGCAGTATTCCACCTTCGAGGTGCCCAAGACCGACGCCGAGTATCTCGTGCTGGCCGGCGACATTGGCCGGCTCGTCGACTATGGGCCGCTCCTCGGCTTTCTGGCGAAGCTGGTGCCGTCCTACCGGCGCATCTTTTTTCTGCTCGGCAACCACGAGTTTTACACGTTGACCTACGACGAGGGCATCCAGGAGGCCTACCGGCTGGAGAAGGAGCCTGTCCTTCAAGGCAAGGTGACCATCCTGCACCGCACCCGCTGGGATGAGGCGTCGGAGGACAGCGCCCTTCCCAACCTCACGATCCTCGGCTGCACGCTCTGGACACATGTCACGCCCGACGCCCGCGACGCCGTCAGCCGCGCCATTAGCGATTTCCGGTACATCAAGGTGTGGACCGTCGACGACCACAACCAGAAGCATGCAGAGGAGGCGCATTGGCTGCGGACGGAAATGGAACGGCTGCGAGACGAGGCTCGGCTCGGTAGTGGTCGTGGTAGCGAACGAACCGTCCTCGTGGTGACGCACCATGTGCCGACCGTCGAGGGCACGTCGCGGCCAAAGTATGCGTCGAGTCCGTGGGCCTCGGCGTTTGCAACGGAGCTGATTCTGCCCTCAACAATAGAGGCAGAGGCCGACCCCGACCGCAGTTCGCCTTGGGCCGGCGTCGCGGCGTGGATCTATGGACACACGCACTATAGCAACGACTTTGTGCGCGGCGGCGTGCGGCTGGTCGCGAACCAGCGCGGCTATGTCTTTCCGCCGAACCCCAACATTGTCAAGGAGGAGGACGACAAGGACGCAAAGGACGCAAAGGACGCAAAGACAAACAAGAAAGGGAGGCCGGAAAAGTCGAGCTTCCGGATTATCGAGCGAAAAGCGCACCAGGACGAAGAGGAGGGCCTGCATGCCTTTAACCCGTCAAGAACGATCGCTCTGTAGGGCAAAGGGACGACATAATGAAAATAAACGAATATCATGAACGAATATCTTTCATGAAATTGCGTGGGTTGTGAACGTAGTGGCTGGGAAAAGATTCGTCCCAGGTGTGGCTTTGGTGTAAGATTGCATGGCGTTCATGAGATCCCTTGAAAGGGAGAAGCCACCAACAGACAGTCAAGTCCTCAGAGCAAGAACAATCCGCGTTCCCGCAAGCCAGTGGATCCAAGGAAGGTGCAATGTTGTATTGTCGGCTGTGTGCAGGAGGCAGAATCCAAATATTGTAAGAAACATCGTTGCAGAAGGATCGAAACTCAGCACAGTCAAGATCTCGTCTGCCGGGCCCTGGTCTTTCCGTTTCCGTTTCTTGCCCGCCTGTGTCCGACGTATGATCGCTGACACGTTCTTGTGAGCACAAGCTCCCATAGCAATTGCCTGATTAGGCTAGTCTACATACGTAACTTCTTATCTTATCCTGTTGGTGCCATTTTGGAGCCTACTGAGCCTACTTCGCGCCAGCTGTTGCTGATGCAGTTACCTGTGCGCATGCCAACATGCTGCCAAACAACAGCGCGCTAGGCCCCCCAGCCCCTGGTTCAAGGCCTGGAGCTGAGCAACCCTCAAGCCTCTCCTTGCTGGGTCTTGGCCTCTTCTTGGCTCACTGCTCCAGACACCTTTTTGTTTCTCGTGTCGTCGTTTCTTCTCGTCTCCGTCTGCATCGACCTTTTTCTATCACGACATTCTCGATTCCTGATGCGTTGACGTATCATTGTTGTCGATTGCATCGAAACCAAGTCCGCGCAAAGACGCCGCCATTGCTTTGCCGACGCTGCCGCATCGGCCGCATCATCACCCCCCTGTCCTTTTGTGCCTCTGTCCTTTTACCCTTTCGTCCTTTGCGCTTGAAACGAATCTGGAATCACAGAACAACCACCTGCTCGAACCCTCGAATTCCGTCGTCTGAATCGACACTCCCACATATACAACCTCCAACGATGGCCCGCTGGCTGTCCAGGGTGCTAGCGCTGTTTGCGCTGGCTCTGTGGACCGCAACCGTCGTCGAAGCCTTTGAAGAACGGATTGTGCGTCAACAAGCCCCCCATTCGTTTGCTTCAAATATTGCTAACACCCTGTGTAGAACCAGCTCGATGAAAACCGGCAACGATGCGCCGGCATGTACAGCCGCAACTCGTGGGGCGGCCCGGTCGACCCGTTTATCCTCGTCAAGTTCGACAAGTACGACGGCCCCGTCGACCCCATCATCAGCCTGCTCATCTTCGAGTGGCGTGACGAGCCCTTTATCGGCATCCAGCCCGACCCGGAGCAGCCCAAGATCCTCATCTGCGAGCCCCAGTTTGTCAAGAAGGGCTACTGCAACGTCACCAACCAGGGCGAGTTTGTGCTGCAGCCGAATGCCACCGAAATGTCCAACAACCTGATCTTCACAAAGGCCGTCGACCTGAAGACCGCGGAGCCCATCAACTACTCGATCAAGAAGACGGGCTATTATTGTGTTGTCACCGCGCCCTTCAAGGCCACCGATTACGGCGCCGTCATCGAGTTCCGCAATGCCTACGGCGAGCTCCCCGCCACGCAGATTCCCAAGCTACCGTTCTACGGCGGCATCACGATTCTGTATGCCGTCGTGGCCGTCTTCTGGGGCTTCCTGTACTACCAGCACCGCTCCGACATCCTGGCCGTCCAGAACTACATCACGGCCATCTTGATCTTCCTTGTCTTTGAGATGCTCATGACCTGGGGCTTCTACGACTTTCTGAATCGCCACGGCTCCAACATCGGCTCCAAGGTGCTGCTCGTTGTCGTCGCCACGCTCAACGCCTTCCGCAACTCGTTCTCCTTCTTTTTGCTGCTCATCGTCTGCATGGGCTACGGTGTCGTCAAGTCCTCGCTGGGCCGCGTGATGCTGTACGTGCGCATCCTGGCTGTGGCCCACTATGTCTTTGGCCTGGCCTATGCGATTGCCAGTCTGTTGGTCAATCCCGAGGCTGCCGGACCCTATGTCCTGCTCATCGTCCTGCCCTTGGCCGGCACCCTAACCGCCTTTTATGTGTGGACGCTCAACTCGCTCAACTTTACCCTCAAGGACCTGCGCGACCGCAAGCAGCATGCCAAGGAGTCCATGTACAAGAAGCTGTGGTGGTGCATTCTGATCAGCATCATTACACTCTTCTCCTTCTTCTTTTTTAACTCGTTTTCGTTTGCCAACATCAGCGACCCCGACTTTGTACCCTTCCACTGGAAGACGCGCTGGTTCGTGCTCGACGGCTGGATCAATCTGGTGTACTTTGCCGACGTCGCCTTTGTCGCGTACGTCTGGCGGCCCACGGCCAACAACCGCCGCTTCGCCATGAGCGACGAGATCGCCCAGGACGACGACGGCACCTTTGAGATTGCCAACATGGACATTGGCGTGCCCGACGACTTTGACGAGGACGACGACTATGACGAGGACGGCCAGCTGAAGCCGACGGCCAACAATGCTAGCAATGGCAACGGCAATGGCAACAGCAGCGACCGTCCCGGCGCGGCCGGCGCCGAAGAGTCCAACCTGGCCAGCAGCAGCCATGCCGCGGCCGCCAACCGCCCCGCCCAGCCGCCGCAGCCAATACCAAAAACGAACCCGCTGCAGCGCGGCACCTCGTCTGCGTCGACGTCCAAGAGTACACCCGCAGCGCAGCGCGACTCGCTCGACGACGACGACACGATCTTTGCCGTGGGCGACGGCGACAAGTTCTCGGATGACGAGGACGAGGGATCAGGCGAAGAATCGGGCCTGGTAAAAAATAAGAAGTAGAGGGAAAGAGGGACGAAAGGATTGAACGTTGGAGAGACGGACAAAGAGGAGGATAGATGGATGGGATTCCGGGCTTGGAGCCCACATATTTTACTGTAAAACACTGCATTTCCTTCTTAGCACGATCGTCGTTATGATTTTTTTATATTGGATACATTTCTGTTTACTATGTTTTCTACGTTTGCTCTGTATGCCCGTGACTACTGTACCACATCTCCGCCAAACCCAACAGGCCGGCGCCGGCCGCTGTTCTCGGGCAAAATCGCCAGCGCCTTGTACACCTTGCCCATGCCGTTCGGGCCCCGGTCCACCAGCCGCTGCCAGGACCGCTCAATGTCGGCAGCCGTCTGGGCCGCCTTTTCCACTTTTGCGGCATCGCTCCCCGCGCCCTTCATCACCGTCTTGGCCAGCGCCTGCGCCCGCTCCCGAATGCCCATCGACACCAAAAAGTCTGCCTGGTCCACAGGGCCGTGCACTTCGACGCCCTCGCTCGCCGCCGTCGCCACCTCGGCAATCGCCTCAAAATCGACGTCGGCGCTCAAGTCCGTCAGGCCCGGCTCTGCAAACGGACTCACCATCTGGTGCTGCCGGATGCCCCGCAGCGAGTTGACCGGGATGGAGCCGTCGCCCGGGCCGTAGTCCAGAATCAGGGCGGCGCCTATCGCCTTGGGCTTCGGGCTCTCGGGCGTGCCGCCGATGCGCGCGGCAAACTCGGTCGCATAGAGCGCGGCGTCTGGGCAGACCTCGATGATGGCGCCGCCCTCGGGCACGCCCTGGAGCAGGGCCTTGTAGCGGGGCGACATTTCCGGCAGGTAGTGGGAGTGGCGCGTGGGGCCCGAGGCGACGGTCAACTGGAAGTCGGGCACGGGGCTCGACGCATTGCTGGACGCAGTGCTGGCGCCGGCGCTCTGGATCTTGGGCCGCTGCGACAAGGGCGTGCCGAGGCTCTCGTGGGTCGACCCGGGCGGCGTCGGCGTCACGACCATCTCGCGCCACTGCAGCGGGGCCTGCGACTTGGCGCGTTGGGCGGGCGAGCCCGTGCGGATCGTGATGGAGGGTTTTTCCGAAGATTCCGAAGCGCCGGACGAGGCCGGCTTGTCGTCTTTCGGCGTTGGCGGCACCACAATCGACTGGAACGTGTGGATTGGCAGTGCGTCAAAGAACTCGTGCGCCACAATCAGCGGCATGCTGTCGGGGTCTACACTGTTAGCGGGGAACAAGCAGAGTAAAAACATGGTTTCGTGGTGACGGGAGGCCTACTCTTTGGAATCGACTGGATCGTCTCGGTCCAGACAATCGGCACGTCGCCGTGCTTGCTCACGCCGTGATAGCCCACCTTGGACTCTGTGAGGACAGCGCCAGGGCCGCACAGCAAGTTTTTCTGCGTCGCCCGCAGCTGCGCGCTCGCCTCCACCATGTACACGGCGTCCAGGCTCTTGGCCAGCCCAAAGTGCCGGATCGTCCGCAGGATGTCGTCCATCAGCGTGCCACGGCCCGGCCCAACCTCAATCAGCTCGACATTGCGGGCCGGCTTGCCCTGTGCCATCCACTCGGCCACAAACCAGATGCCCACGAGCTCGCCAAACACCTGCGAGACCTCGGGCGACGTCACAAAGTCGCCTGTGCGGCCAAAAGGGTCGCGGCCCTCGCCCAAAGCGCCCGTGTAGTAGCCGCCAATGTCGGCCGTCAGGCACATGCGCATAAAACTGGCCAACGGGATCGGGCCGGTGATCTGAAGGTCAGTGGTCAGTCTCCGCTTCCACAAAATTTAGGAGTAGAAGGAACGCACAGATATAGCATCCGCCAGCTGTTTTGCTAGTGGCGTTGACCATTTGCGCTCTTCGCTTTCACCGTCAGCTCGACGTATTGGTGATGATGAGAAGTGCCGGCGAGTGTGTTGTGGGATGCGAGACTGTAGTAAACTTGGCACGGCCGCAACGCGTGTATGTAATAATCTCGCCGCACTCAATTGACAGCACGGCTTCAAGGCCAGCCTCGCAGAGGCGGCGCGGCGCATCCACCTCATCTTTTTCAGAAATGGATATGGTCTCAGTGACGGTTCATGGGTCCATCAAGTCTGGTCGGAAAAGTTAGTGGCTGTACGTATTCAGAGTAGAGTTTGACAGAGAAGATAAACATACCAGAAATAAAACATGAGTACGGTGTCCAATGCTACCTGGAAACAGTTCAGTGCTTATTCAATCGCCAGAAAATATGGGAATATGACGTTCTAAAACTGACGTTCAAGTCTCATGGCGAGGCTCTAAAAATCGTGGTGGGCCGCCTGCAATGAAGCACGCTGATTGGTTGGTTGGACCAGCTTTCGCGAATCCAAGCTGGGAAACAACGACCCAGCGCCTTGCAACGTCATTTTCACGTATTTTGGAAACAACGACAACAAAGCTCTTTCCACCAAACATACGGCGAAGCACTCGGGGCACTTTCCCTTTTTACAAATACGACGAACCGACATACCCCATACTCTCACTATCTTTGTGGCGAGCTCCCATTACCACGAACACTCGATCGCGCAAGCACGCATACCCACCATGGCGAGCGCGGCAAAGTCGCGCTGGGCCGACGCTGAGGAGGACGCAGCCTTTGAAGAGAAGCGGAGGAGAGACAAGGCGAAAAAGGAAGAGAAGAGGCGGTTGAAAGCGGTTGAGAAGGCGGAAAAGGCGAAAAAGGAGGCGTCCGAAGCTGCACGGAGGGCAGCGAGCCAAGACCAAGAACAAGACAACAACAACACGGAGGACGTCGACAGCGACGGGCGGCCCTTGAAGCGGAGGAAATACACACCAGAGGGGGAGGACAGACGAGAGAGAGCGCGAGAAGGAGGACAAAGACAAAATGGTGGAGCAGGAAGCAACACAGAGATCACAAAAGCAACAACCGCAGCGGCAGAAGGCAGTCTGCTTCGATTAACAGGCGGCTCTCTCCCCGACCCCTGCCGCAGCGTCGAGCGCTACGAAAAGTTGAATGATATCGAAGAGGGCGCCTACGGCTGGGTCGCGCGGGCAAAAGACCGCGCCACCGGCGAGGTCGTCGCCCTCAAGCGCCTCAAGCTCGACGCCACCGACCGCAGCGGCGTGCCCGTTACGGGCCTGCGCGAGATCCAGATCCTGAAGGATTGCTCGCACCGCAATGTCGTGGCCCTGCGCGAGGTGGTTGTGGGCGACCGCCGGCCCATTGACAATATACTGTTGGTGCTCGAGTTTGTCGAGCACGACCTCAAGAGCATTTTGGAGGACATGCCGCAGCCGTTTCTGGCATCCGAAGTCAAGACACTCCTAAAACAGCTCGCTGCCGGCGTCGCCTACCTGCACGGCCACTGGATCCTGCACCGCGACCTCAAGACGTCCAATTTGCTCTTGAACAACAGGGGGCAGCTCAAGATTGCCGACTTTGGCATGGCGCGCTACTACAGCGAGGAGACCACCACGTCGGGCGGATACAATTTGACCGCCCTCGTCGTGACGCTGTGGTACCGCGCACCCGAACTGCTACTGGGCGCCCGGCGGTACGGCCGCGCCGTCGACATGTGGAGCGTCGGCTGCATCTTTGGCGAGCTGCTGACGCGCGAGCCGCTGTTGCAGGGCAAGAACGAGGCCGACGAGCTGGCGCGCATCTTTGACCTGTGCGGGGTGCCGACGGACGCCACGTGGCCGGGTTTCCGGCGGCTGCCCAATGCTCGGGCGCTGCGGCTACCGCCCGCGTCACAACACCAGCAGTCGACGACGGCCGCCATCCGCAGCAAGTTTCCACTCCTGACAACGGCCGGCTGTCATCTTTTGGCTTCGTTGCTGTCGCTCGACCCCGACAAGCGTCCGACGGCCGACGAGATGCTGGACGACGAGTACTTCCGGCAAGACCCGCGGGCGAAGCAGGAGGCCATGTTCCCTACGTTTCCCAGCAAGGCCGGCCAAGAGCGGCGGCGGCGGCGGGACACGCCGAATGCGCCACAGCGGGGGGCTGCCGTGGCGGAGCTGGGCTCGGTGGACTTTACAGGCATCTTTGGCGGGCGGGAGAAGGAAGAGCGCGGAGCTGGCTTCTCTCTACGAATGGTGTAGACTGGCTGTCCTGCCACATAACATGACATAGTACGACACGATGTACACAATGCAAGCCATCCTTCTTCATCTTAATTGTAATGCAGTGGTATTCATTACGCTGAGCTAAATAGCTGTCAAAGAACAGTTAACCAAGAAAGTATAGAAAGTAAGAGATGGCAAGTAGAAGATAGTAAAAGAGAAAGAGAAAGAGAAGGGCGGGCCAATGAACCGATGTTGCCCGATGCAATATACAAAGAAACTAAATAGAGATAGGACAAGATAAGATGAAAGGAAATAAAAAAGAATAGTGCGTCTCGCGATAAAAAGTGAAATCTCCGTAAACATTTTGTACCCCATATATCCCAATACACCGAGTGATGTAAATAGCACAGAAAGATGAAAAGAAAAAAGATATCAACGCCGGAAGTTCAAGCATGTGAATGTATAGAGACGGCGCAGACGGGAAGGTGTGTATCAGAAGAAAAGGTCGTGAAGCAGAGATGTGCTTGGTGATTGTAGACGCCTTCTAAATCGAAAATTAAAGTCCCACCGTGTGTCGTCGGTTTTGTCGTTTATATGTGAAAGCTCAATCGCTTCCCACCGTTTACAGCGTCACCTGCATGCCGGTGACGAACCACGTAAAGCTGAACACGGTGATGATGCCCATGGTCAGGACAAAGCCAATTGCACGTCTCTCCGTGTCCGACAGCGCACCGCTGCACGTGGCGCACGTCCAGCCGTCGGCGAGCGGCGTGTACGTCTGCGTCGCGTACAGGCCAAAGGTGAAGCCGTCGTAGGTGTCCAGGTAGCCGGCCTCGGCCGTGGCGCTGACACTGCTGTCGGCATCGTAGATGATCAGGGTGTACTGCTCCGTCAGCAGCGGCGAAGCAACGTTGCTGCTCTGGTATGCACCCGTGTCCCAGGTGTACGAGCCAAGCGTCTGGAAAGTCATGTTCTGCGTCAGCGTGAACGTGCGCGTGGCGAAGCTGCACGAGGCCAGGACATCAATGGCCGTCGGCGTGGCCTGCAGGCCCGTGTAGTTCCAGGCCCAGGTGACATAGTCGCCAATCTTGTAGAGCTGCAGGTTGGCGGTCGTCGCGGGCGTGATCATGACGACGCCGCCGGCCGGGTCGACGGGGTTGAAGGTGGTGTGCGTGGCCGCGGCCGTCTTGTTCTGGGTGTTCGTGTTGATCTCGACCGAAGTGACGGTCGAGACGGTGGCCTTGCCATTCTTGCCAGTGACGGTCGTCTTGAAGACGGTGGTTTGGGTGGCCGGTGTCGACGTGACCTGGGCACCTGTGTTGAGGTTGTGTGTGTTGTCGGCGCCGCCGGCGCTGGATTTGGTCGGAGTCGCGGTCTCGCTTGCGGTATCGGTTGCTGCGGACGGGTGTTAGTTCTTGTACTTGTTTTGATTTTGAATTCGATTCTCTGGCCAGCCCAAAGCTGCGACTTCAAAGGCTACTCACTTGTTTTTGAGTCGGCACGGCGGACGATAAAGTTGTCGAGGTTTGGCAGATTCAACGAGAAACCGGATGTGACGGAGGACATGGAGAGGAGAGCAAAGGCCACTTGGGCCAGAGACTGTGTCGGCTTCATGATGAAGGTTGTGAGGGTGGAGGTCGAAGATCGAGGGGAGTAAAGTGAGAGGAAGGCCGAGAAATCGGAAACGAATGTACGGGTTCGAGGTATCCAAGAAACGGAATCCAAGAATCCAAAAAGTACCCAAAAAGGCCGGATATTGAAGGTGTTGATGGAAACAGAAGAACACGCGGCCGCTGACTCCAACTGAGAGGGAAGAATGGAAAGTCGAAAGTCAAAAGTCAAAAAGGGGTGGGCCTGCAGCTGCAACAGCGAACAAGGACCAGGGAAGAGCGAGACGAGAGTGAGAAAAGGAGGCGAGGGTGACCGTGGGAGACAGCGAGGAAGTAACGGTTAGGTTCTGTTGCACGAGAGATGCATGCAAAGTGCAGAGACGAGTTGCAGTCTGGTTTCGTCGACTGTTTGTTCTGTCGGCGGGCTGCTGTGTAAGAGTCGAGGAATGCACGAGGAATGCGAGCGGTGGAGCGGGCGAGACGTTAAGAATTCGTGGAGCGAGACAGGCGAAACAAACAACAAAAACAAGCGAGGATGATTAGAAGGAGTACGGAGTACTGAGAAGGGAAGCCTCCAAAAGTCGAGTGAGAATAACAATAAAAAGACAAGAGACAAAAGTCAAAAAGGGCGTCCGCGGAAACGAGTGGCGGGACGTGGCTGAAGGCGAAAGAGGGAAAAGGAAGAGGAAAACGAAAAGAAAAACCAAGCGAATGTGGTGTGTCGTGGCGTAGGATAACGATCGAGTGGGAGGAGAGAGAAAGGAGGAAGGAAAAGAAGAGAAAAAAAAGGAAGAAATTGGGTGACGAAAAATTGGGTGGAGGAACGGGAATCGACACGATGTGAAGAAGCGGAATGGCAAGAGGGGAGCAGGGGTGGGAGGCAGGAGCGAGCGTGAGAGTGGAGTGCAGAGGCAGAGACTGCGAGTGGGAGGAAGGAACCTCTTCAGGGGTGGAACAACAACAAAACCACCAGGTCCTGCCGAAATGCACCAAAAACAAAAAATAGAAACAAGCAGCAGCACTAGGCCGGGAAATGGAGGGCACGATCGCAGCACGCAGCTTCCTTGATTGGCCGGGAACAAGCGCGGCGGCGCACCCGTATTAGGGGCGTTGGGCTAAGACCTGTGCAAATAGTGAAAACTGGTAAACAACAAAAGGAACACGCCAGGCTGTGAGAATGCAGGCTTTCGGCGTGACATTACAGCAATTCCAGGCTGTGGACGCTGGTACGAAGGCTCTGGATAGGGGCCAACAGGTCTAAAAAGCGGGTCTCGACTGGGGCTGAAGTCAATGTGCAAAAAGCAAAAGCAAAAGCAAAAGCCAAAATCAAACAATGGGTCGCGACTTCCTCCACCATTTCCACTTGGCCAGGAAGTCAAGAGCCTCGGAAACTTCCAGGCAGTTCTGGCCAGAAGGCGCCCTGTCCTCTCTATCCTCACTAGATCTCGTATCGCCAGCGTGTGACATTCGTGGCAACTTCGAGTGCAGGAAGAGGTGAGGATTTTGACACTGCAAAGCAAAAATACATTGCTCGTATCCGCGCCATAGCCTCGTATCCATCCCGCACACTCAAGACCACCCCAAAATATAAACCGCCCGATGGACACGCGCAACCGGTTTTTTGCGTGCCCGTTGGCCCTTTTTTCTGCTTGTCTGCACTTTCTGCCACGCCAAATCAAGGCACGCCCGGGAAAACGTAGAGTGTTATGCAGCAAATAAATGCATCGATATACGGAGTATTACTCAGGAGGACGCATACACAGGGTTGAAAAGAGACTCAGTCCTGGCGTCACTCAGCAGACTGTTCAAACACTCCACTTGGCTGCTTGCCTCCCTTGTGCCGCATGGAAAATGGAATATTGAAAATTCAAAACGGTGGAGCGACCCCGTGGCGTTGTTCACTTGCAGCCAAGACAAAATGCACTCACTGTATCTTGCGTGAAGTCTCCTATTTTTCAGTCCGAGGCCGTTCTATGCAAGTCTTTGATCTCTTGATTTTGTCTTGACTTTGTCTGTCTCTCTTTGATTGCCCCTGCCCCCTTGCGTGTTTTTTCGGCAGGGAAACGCACCTCATCCACCTTTTTCATCTGTCAAGATCGTGCAAATCTGAAATAAAATCTGGTAAATTCGATTTTTGATTCCCCATTGCGCCTTGCTTCTTTGGGCCCATCGACCAGTCTCTTGCTGGCTCCTTGACGGCCCTATGCTGGGCGCTACACCAAAACAAAAGTACCCCTGATCCCCTGATGCGCGCCTGTTTCCACTCCCAATCGGGCTAGCCGCAGTCGATCCACTGTCCAGCAATTTGGCTTTTACCTTTTTGCTTTTAGCTTTTCTACAGAGGCTGTGGCCCCTGTAGCCTTCTGGAACGACGACAGCTCCAGCGAGGCACAGGTGACATCCTGTCTGCTGCCCCAGCAGACACGCTTCGCTTCGGTGCTTCAGTGGACAGTTTTCTCGTCTTCACTGCACAGTAAAGTGCTTGCTTTACGCATTGGAAAAAAGGACACAAGAACACACGAAGAAGCCAACACGAGATCGAGACTATTTAACCCGGCGATGCTCCGCCTTTTCCGCTTCTTATTTGGAAACATGCAACCTGCAAGACATGCTCTGCTACTAGGCAAGGTCGGATACTAAGTAAGCACATACTGCTTCCCGCCCCTGCCTCATGTTGTCGTTCCTGCCCTTGCTTCTGTGCAGACAGGAAAGGCCACTCTTCTTCGAGATGCACCCTTCTCAACGTGAGGCCGAGTCCTTCCCGGCTCTCGGAATGCATGGACAGATCTAATGCTCGAAACCTCCCTTCGTCGTTCAACTCCCGTCTTCCAAGCCGCCGATCTGCCCGGCACGTGCTACGCCTCCCTACCAACGCTTTCTACCCCGTGAGATCTATGATCTTCCCATTTCCCCCTTGAACAGTCAACGGTCCCTCGCATCCCTTCACAGCCTTGCAACTGTATCACAACGAACGATACTGCCATCACAAGTCTTGAAAGTGTTTAGTAAATATTTGGAAAAAAGGGACACTTTGCACGTGTTGCCCGTTCGTAGTTTCCTTACTGGGAAATCAGGCCAATGCCCTCCTTCCAAGCTTTGGCCTTTCAAAATGCCAACGGGCATATGTCGTAGTATTTCCAACATCTGTCCAGTTAAGCGCTTGCTAGACTTGGCGGTCTTTTATTCCATGCCATCAGTCAAAGTGAATGGACCAAAACGAATTGCGAGGATCGAGTCGGGTCGAGGACAGCCCAAGTGATGGGGCATCCGACAGCCTTGTCTGTTGAGGGACGGCGCTAAATGGCCAAGCGATACGACAGCACTTTCCCCAGATTAGAGAGGAAACAGGACGCCAATCGCAAGTCGCGTCGACTTCGGATTCAGATGAGCGCCTTCCCCTTTGCACTTCAACGGCGGTCCTTCCTTCTCCGTGAGGACTCGACTGTTTTGATTCCCTTTAATCATCATCGTTGCTTTTTTTGGCTCGTTTTTCATATTTTCGTATTTTCTTCCCCTTTCTCTTCTCCGCCACAAACAACGCCTCTAGCCACAATCAACAAGAATGGCTCCCGCGGGCAGCTACGGCGCTGGCGCCGGTCGCGCTCCGGACAACTTTAAGTAAGACTCGCCTCTCTGCAATAGAGTGGACATTCTTTGTATACGTCCAGCTGCTAACTCTGTAAATAGTGTATGTTCTCGGTCCATAAGCTCCACCTCTAAACAGGCTCAGTACACCGTTGCCTGAACATCTTTGTTCTGCACAATCAAGTGCCAGTTGCTAACTCAGCCTTGTCTTGGTGAAGCAGACTTTCCAAGATCCTACCATCCGGATCTCGCAGCAAGAGTACAACAAGTTTAAGCTCATTTCTCGGCAATACGGTACGTCTCGAGGGTCACAGGTGTCACGTATTCTTCCACATATTGAGTGGACATTGGTTTCAGACACAAGAAATTCTCCTATACGGAGTACCGTGTGTGATATTTGACAAGGCACACAGAGATAAATCAAGTAAAGGCAAACCATAGCTAACAATTGTCCATTTTCCAGTCAACCTGCGACGGAATCTCATCCTGGGCGGTGTTGACGAAGCCACGTTGGACGTAAGTAGTGTGGGTTTTGGACAACCATGTCAACCGACCAACCGTCATGCATGACAAGCCCAAGTCTAATGTTTGCTGCCTCTTTGTCTTTCGCCTGTTGTCAACATAGGCCTTGAGTGCAGATGAAGAGTCCAGTGCAAATGCCGACGAAGCTCCGCTGCAGCCGCAGCCTGTGAACAGGGAGGCAAGCTATTCAAACAGATACAACAGCTACGACGATAGTCGGTCTCAAGCCGGCCACACATCCAGATACAACAATGAAAACGACTACAACTCATCGCGCAAAGCTTCCACGCCGTCTGCTAGTGCCGGCGATGCCTACGTCGATGATGGGCTAGAGGATGGCGAGGTGCCACAAGGTGTCGATTCCCACGGTCACGGGGACAACGTTTTTGACGACCACGAATCAAACCCCAATTTCACCTCCAAGCCTGGATCTGGCTCTGCTGCTCGCAACGGCCCGGTCGAGTCGCTCGGTCTCCACCCGGTGCACGACCGAAAGTGCCTCCGCACGCTCCAACTGGTGGGCCTTCCAGAGAGCGCCACGTTGGCGGACGTGGCGGCTGCTGTGCGAGGTGGGCTGTTGCTGGAGCTGTTTTTGAGGGTACACGCCCACGAGCGCTCGGCTTTTGTGTCCTTTGCTAGGGAGCCGGACGCAAAGGCCTACTTTGAGCACGTCAAAAACGTCGACCTGTACATCAAGGGCAAACGGGTCGACATCCGCTGGAGCGAGAAGCAGCACATGCTCCTCCCAAACATTGGCCACAAGATCAACACGGTCGGCGCCACGCGCAATCTCGTCGTGCGTCAGTGCAGCCCGCGCCTGACCGAGGCCCAGGTGCGAGAGGACCTCGACCACATTCACAATCTCGTGGTCATTTCGGTCACGTTTTCCGAGAACAGCTGTTTTATTTCGACCAACTCCGTGTACAACGCCCTCTTTGCGCGCAGCTGCATGATGAGCCGGCTGGCGTACAGGACGTCGCGCATCGAGTGGATGCCCGACGAGTGCGCGCAGCCGCTGGAGCGCATTGCGCCCGCCGTGCGACCGCAACGGCGGTCCAAGCCGAAGCCCAAGCCGGCGCCCAAGCCCAAGGCCAGCTTTGGCGTCAAGAGCCGGTTCCAGCTGCTAAACATGGACGATAACGACGGCGGCGGCAACGACGGCACCGATGGCACTGGAAAGGACAGTGGCGACGATGGAGACGACAGTGGCGATGATGACGGTTCCAGTGATGGAGTGCACGGCGGAGGCGGAGTGTCGACCAAAGCGCGCAAGTAGACACAACGAGACACACGGGAGCTCTGGGAAGAAAGAAGAAACGTTAAGACGAGGTTATCAAACAGATGGACCTGGACATATTTATCAGACTCGTTTTCGTGGGTGTATTCTATTTGATTCTATTTGTGTTCTGATATCTTTATCTTCAGACAACAAATAGAGATAGATCAAAGGGGGCAGAATACTAAGGAATAATAAAAGCATGCATACTCATAAATCATTCACTTTTAACATGGTAATTCGGATTTGATCTTTTCCCCATTTATTTATCCGCTTTTTTTTTCTTTCTCTTTTTTTTTTCTGTTTTTTTTTTTTTTTGGCTTGTTTTGTTTTTGTTTTCGCTTTTTTAAAAAAAAAGTTAATGTAAACATAACTAAATGTTTCAAACAGAAATATATCACATAAACTCCTGGTTATATAACAACATAAAATGAAGAAATAGAATGTCCATGGTATAAAGAAAGAGAAATGCCCAGATATATGCAAACTGCTGAATATGACAAACCTTCCGCGCCTCCCAAATACCACGCCCATGACCACCATAACACCCAGTACGGCCTTCTCACATCACACCCCATGCCTTGTCGACGGGCAAGCAGACGCCGTTAACCGAAATGGCCTGGTCGCTGGCCAGGAACAAAATGGCCTTGGCAACTTCAAGAGCGGTAATGTCGGACCAGCATTTGCTCGGGTCGCCGCTGCTGCCGTCCTTGGAGCTTTCCGGGCGCGCCTGCAAGTGCAGCACCGGCTCGGCCTGCGCGAACCCGGCGGCGTCCAGGCCCTCGTCGCCACGGCTCGCGACAGACTCGCCGACGCTGCTGTCGACGGCGCCGGGCAGCACGGCATTGCAGCGGATGCCCTCGTTGCGGAACCGCCAGGCGACGTTCTTGGTGGCGCCGACCAGGCCGTGCTTGGAGGCGGTGTAGGCCACGCCCGCGACGGCGCCGCTCGTGCCGGCCGTGCTGGCGACGTTGACGATGACGCCGCCCTGCGCGGTGCCGCTCGTCGTGTTGCGGGCCTGCGCCTTCATGGGCCCGAGGACGGCGCGCATCATGCGGACGGGCACCGTCAGGTTGACGGCGAGGACGTGGTCCCAGAGGGCGTCTGTCACCGTGTCGGCGCTCGCAAAGTTGTCGAGGACGCCGGCGACATTGACCAACAAATCAACACGGCGCGTCCGGTCGTCGCGCTCGGCAGCCTGCAGGCAGATGCGCACGGCCTCGTCGCAGGCGCCGGGATCGGCCGCCAGATCGGCCTGGTGGAAGTGGAAGCGGCCGTGGTCGGCCACGCGCAGCAGGTTGTAGTCGAAAGTGGAACGGTCGATGCCACAGACGGAGAACTGGTGCTCGAGGAGCAGCTGGGTGCAGGCGAGGCCGATGCCCGAGGCACAGCCGGTGACGAGGGCGACTTTGCCGTAGCCCACCGGGTCGACGACGGTGGAGCGGGGCTCGTAGAGCTGGTCGGGAGTGGTGTTGTAGAGCATCCTGGGATTCTGGGCGACGATGTTTGTAGAGGTCGGCTGCCAGATCAATTGGTGCGGGCCGTGTGGGTCGAGGCCGTGTAAGTGATCGTGAGATGCGAGGAAGGTACGTCTTTACGGAACGAGAGAAAAAAGAAGACAGCTCCTATTTAAGCTACAGCTAATTGCAGCACATGATCCCTTGGTCGTCTTCTACGATTTGTACCTTTTCCAGACGAGCTCAAGCTATCCATAGCTCCCTTTCTGGGCATTCTGAGCTCTTGCGAAGGGCTATTAGGTCAGGATGTGGTGCTAGTGAGACATTGGCAAGCGGAGGTGTTGGTGCTTTTTATGTTAGTGGGATGTGAACGTCCAAAGACACAAAACGTCAATTGGACAACGCGGGAGACAACAGGAGACTTTTGAAAGCGTGGGGGACCTTAGTGAGCGAGGGAGACGGGCAGCCTTTGCGTCTTTATTGCAACGAACAACGCATATGACCCTTTTCTTTGGTCTTTTTATGGTCTTTTTATGGCCTTCTTTTGGCCCTTGTTTTGATCTCTTTGGTGACATTGAAGGATCGAGAAATGCCTCCATCATGTTCCTTCTCGGCCTGCGCCGAACCGTCCAGGGGCAACAAGAAGACCCGTTTGAAAAGACATATAAAGTGGAATGATTTACTTGGACAGATGACAAGATGTTGAGCTGTGATGGTTGTCTGATTTGGAAGTGTCTCCTGATATTTCCAATTGAGAGCACAGTTGGAAGACATGTACATTACCAAATACAGGCAGCCCGGTTTCGGTGTCAAATACTCACAAAATCCATAATGGAATAAAAATACCATATCCAATATATACAGATATTTTGTCGTCGCCCGAGCGTCAGAATCAAAACAATATAAGTGATACTCGCTCGGACAGCAGAATCTGGCAATTAACACGGCCGAGGTGAATTGTGAAAGAGGCCTGAGAAGGCGATTTACAGTGCTTGAATCGTAGATCACTGACTGTACTGTCGCTTGCTGTAATTCGGCACCTACCACACTAAAGCTGCACTAAATTTCAGCCACAGGCAGCTCGCGCCACAGCCTGTGCTACGCGCACACGCAAATGACGGAACCACGAACCACACCGGACAGAAGGACAACTTTACTCTACTTTTCTGCGCCAACGCATCTTGACCCGCCAACGCCAACGTCAACGCAACGTCGTCAAATCGCAACCTCATCAACGGCAGGACCGAGAAAACCCACCCGACGCACGACGGTCTTTTGAAAAACGCAATTTCGATACTCCTCAATGACTCCTCAATGAAAACCATCCCCTCATAGTCACACATCACACACCCACACAATGGGCCGTCCAGACATTGTTCCGCCATACTCGGCGTCCCCCGCGCCCTCCTTTTCGTCTTCAACGTCCGTCTCCTCCACCTCGTACGACCCGTTTGTCGACCTCGGCCGCCTGCTCGCGCGCCTCGAACAGAACCTGCTGCGCGCCGACTCGGACCGCTGGCGGCGGCTGGTGGCGGACGAGTTCCAGCGCCTGCAGGCCCGCTTCGACGTTGCGGCCGCCCGCAAACTGCTGACGCGCGTGGAGGGGGCCGCTCTCACGTCGATCAAAACGCTGTCTCGGCGGCAGGAGGTGCAGGCCGAGCTGAACCGGCGGCGGGCGCTTGTGGAGCTGCTGCAGGAGCGGCTGGACAATCTGGACGAGGAGGCGAGGGCGGCGGCTGCCTTGAGGGGCGGCGACGACGATGACGACGACGATGGCGATGACGAGGGTGAGGGCGAGGTCTTTGGAGACGATGACAGTTTAAGACACATTGTGCGGGCACCGATACACACGCAGACGCAGCCACCCCCATTACAGACACAGTCGATACAATCGATACAATCGATACAAACAGACCTGTCAACACCCACGAGTGCCACAACCGAAACACCGACATCCACATCCACATCACAACCCACAAAGCCGAGACGGCGAAAGACGAACCGCGTGCGGATAGCATTGCCGGAGGGGACAGCATCAACAGATAGCCTGCAATCTGGGACGACGACAATGACCACCCGGTCAAGAAAGAGGCAGCAGGAGGCAGAAAAGACAAAGACGGGCAGTCCAGATCGCGATGCAGATGCAGATGCAGATGCAGATACGGCCCGCACGACGTCGGCCTCCTTGTTCGAAAAGAGTGGCGACGGTGACGCCTCCGGTGTCGCTACTGAAGAGGCCGTCCTCGACCACCACCGCCGCGAACAAGAGGCCCTGTCCGAAGACATACTGCGACTCGCCAAGGCCTTGAAGGAGAAATCGCTGGTCACCTCCCGCATGCTCGAGGACGACAAGGATGTCGTGGACCGCGTCGGCGAGGGCATGAACACCACCACGGACAGCCTGTCCGCCGCGAGCCGGAGCATGGCCGTCCTGACGAAGATGACCGAGGGCAAGGGCTGGTGGGGACGGATGCTGCTGCTGGGCATGGTCTACGGCTCGATGCTGGCCCTGCTGCTGCTCTTCTTGTTCTTGCCAAAGCTGAGGCTGTAGCGGAGGCGAGCTCTGCTGTTCGTTTTAGTTGGTTACTTGCAGACACTGTATATTATAATTGCATTATCCCGGGACCTATGTGTCCACATGTTACAAGTACGATAATAGAAATGGAAACGAGGAAAACGAATTCATGTTTATTCTTGACTCTCTTGAGTCGTGACTCTTTGCAACAATAAATCCTCGCAACATCTTCGCAACAAATCTGCGCAATAGTATAACGAAAGGCAGACTAGAAAGCCAGAACAGGAGACAAGGGACAACATGTCAAAATCAAAGCGCATCTGGTTCGAGAACCACACTTTCCGCCTCTTCCCTTGCCTTTATCTCGTCAACCTGCATCTGGCCTTCATCCTTCACACTTTGGCCCTGTAAACTGTCCTTGCATTTCAATTCTTCCTCCTCATCTGGCGGTATGTTCCTCTCGGCTTCAATGGTACCGACTGGCATCCCTCCGGCCGGTCTTTCATACGTAAAGTACTTTGGCGGCAGGTCCGCCCACTCTTTCCCAAGACAGCCGCCTTCTACCATCGACCCCGGCGGCACCCCGACGAGCCGCGCGTCCTAGGCCACGCCCGTCTTCTTGCGGAAAAACGTCGTAAATTCGTGGAACGCCACCTCAAACAGCTGGCACGTCCCGCTCGGCCGGAAGTTGCACGGCTTCGTGTGCGTCCGGCTCTTGTAGTGCCGCGCCGCGAACCAGTACAGCGGCGGCTGGGCAAACGACTCGAAGAGGAAGAGGACGTACCGCTCGCCCAAGATGCCGGCGGATGCATGGTCCCTCTTCAGTATCACACGGTACGCAAAGCCGGTGCAGTCGCGGTAGAGCCGGTACAACGTCGAGTCGACAAACGCCTCGCCCTCCCGACGGCCGCGTTCCTTGGCGGCCAACAGCCGCTGCTGCCGGGCCGCGGGCGTCTCCACCTCGTTCTTGATGATCGTTTTCAGCAGGTAATGCCGCTCGGGCCGTTTTCGTCGCCGGTGCAGAGAGTCCTCGAGCCAGTCGTGGAGGACAATGTGAATGTGGACCGTCGTTGCCTTGGAGTCCGAGTCCAAAGTGGAGTCCAAAGCAGCCTTGAGGGCGGCGCACCTCTCCTTCTTTGGCCGGGTGTACTCTTCCCGCGAACACAATAGGTGCGTGACGCCCTCCTTGTTCTCGGCCGACACACTGGCGACGAACCGGCCGCCATTGTACGCCATCCAGCGGGCCACGTCCGCCTCGGACCAGCCTGGGCCGCCGAGACTGCCGGCCATGGCGACGACAATGTTTCTCAGAATACGCGTCTTTGCCCTGGCCCGGCAGGCGGGCTGCGTTTCTGGTGACATGGTGCTGACGAGGAGAGTGACCGAGATGTCATGCGGAGGAGAGGCGCCCTCCAAAAGCCTGTGAGAGTCAGTTGAATGGCGATTGTTTATGTGTTTATGATGATATCCAAGAAAACCAGAGATGGCCAGCAGCCAAGCCAACGCGGTGGTAAAGAAGTGATAAGAAACGTCAAATGTGCTTTTCTCTTTTCTCTTGTCTATGAACGTAGGCGTAGAATATGAAGAAGATGAGGATAAAACATGAAAAACCAATAAAAGAGTAAAGAGTAGGAACCAGGGACGCCTACTGCCCAAATTGCTTCGCTGCCTCCACAAACGCCAAGATCTTGGCCAAGTCCTGCTTCCCGTCCGTCTCGACACCGCTGCTCGTGTCCACACCCAGAACCCGCCCAGACGCCTCGGGGCCCAGTGCTGTGAGTGTTGACGCCAAATTCGCCGGTGTCAGGCCGCCCGCAAAGAGGAAAGTCAGAGAAGGATCCTTTGCCAGCTCCGCCTGCACCGCCGACACTTCGATCTTTGCGCCGGACCCCGCGCCCGAATCCAAGAGGGACACAGCGTGGTAGCCCCGCTGACCGATGCCCGGCTCGCCGGGGCCAAACTTGTGCACGACGGGCACAGGGATCTGGTGCGCCCACTCCACCGGTTCGCGGCCGTGTAGCTGCACGACGTCGAGGTTGTACAGTTTTTGTTTTTCGAGCACGTACTCCAGCGGCTGGTTCATGAACACGCCGACCAACAGCGGGCGGCGCTTGTTGTTGTGCTGGCGGCCGAGCGTAGTCCGGGCCTGGGCGAAGAAGTCGGTGGCAGCCGCGGGCGTGGAAGAACCTGCTGACGTTGGCTCGGCCGCATCCTCCCCCTCGTACTCGTGCAGGGCCTTGGAGATGGCCAGCGCCGTCTCGTCCGTCACGAACCGTTTCGTGCCCGGGACCAGAATCATGCCGACCAGATCCGCCCCGCTCCGCGCCGCCTCGAGTGCCGCCTCGGCACTACGCGTCCCGCAGATCTTGACCAGTAAGGGGTGTATTCTTGAAGAAGATTGGGGAGAAGAAGAAGAGAAAGAAGGGACCGCACCTGAGCAGAGTTGGCGGATAAACTGGGCCGGGTCGGGCGCCCGCATAATGGCCTCGCCCACCAGCACCGCGTTCACGCCGTCCTTTTCGTTCTCGACCACGTCGGCCCGCGTGTTGATGCCGCTCAGCGCGCACAGGATCGTGTCTTCGGGCACCATGCTGCGCAGCCGGCTCGTCGTCTTGAGGTCGACCTCAAAGCTTTCGAGGTTGCGGTTGTTGACGCCAATCACCTTGGCGCCGAGCTGCTGGACGGCGCGGGTCATCTCCTCGGCATTCTGCACCTCGACCAGCGGCTCCATCCCCAGCGACTGGCTGTACTTGTAGAGGCGCGCCAGCGTCTCGTCATCCAGCATCTTGACAATCAGCAGCACCGTATCGGCACCCGCCAGCCGTGCCTCCAAAATCTGGTACTCGTCAAAGATAAACTCCTTGCGCAGGATCGCCGGCCGGTTCGGCATCGACTGCAGCACCTGGCGCACCGCTCGCAAGTCTTCAATGCTGCCCTTGAACCAGTCCGGCTCTGTCAGCACGGAAATCACACTGGCACCGGCCTGGGCGTACGCGCGGGCCTGCTCGGGCGCGCGAATGTCGATGGCGAACACGCCCTTGGACGGCGATGCCCGCTTGATCTCGGCCATGAGCGCCACGGGAAAAGGCGACTGGCGCAGACGGTCAACGAGCGAAAGCGCGGGGGGTGCGGCGCCGGCATCGTAGGCGGCCTGGAAGTCCTCGAAGCGCTGCGAGGGGATCACGCGCTGGGCGGCGACCACCTCTCGCCGGCGCGCATAAATTTGCTGGAGAATGTTGTTCTTCTTTGCGGAGGGTGCAGCCGCTGCTGCTGCTGCTGCCGCCTTCTTGGCCTCCTTGTCCGCCGCCTGCAGCGCCTCGTTCTCGGCCCAGGTGCCGCCGCGCATCAGCAAGAAATTGCGCACCATGGCGCGGCCGTCGGCCGACAGAATGCTCTCTGGGTGGAACTGCACGCCCTCCACCGTGTACTCCTTGTGCCGCACGCCCATAATGACGCCCCGCTCGCCGTCCGGCTTGGCAATCCACGACGTCACTTCCAAGGATGGAGGCAGGCTGCCATACGTGCCCGCCAGTGAGTGGTACCGCGTGACCGGCAGGTGTTGCGCCAGGCCGGCATACACGCCCTTGCCGTCGTGTGCCAGCGGCGACGTCTTGCCGTGCAGAATCTCGCCCGCCGAGTCGACCGTGCCGCCGTACACGTCAAAGATGCACTGCTGGCCCATGCACACGCCGAAAATGGGAATCTTGCCGGAAAAGTGGCGGATGGCATCGCGGCTGACGCCCGAGTCGGTCGACGGGTGGCCGGGGCCGGGGCTGATGACGAGCTGCGTGGGGTTGAGCGCAATCAGCTCGTCCAGGGAGACCTTGTCGTTGCGGATCACGGTGGCCGTGGCGCCCTCGAGCACGAGGTACTGGTAGACGTTCCAGGTGAAGGAGTCATAGTTGTCGATCAGGACGACATTGGACGCCGTGGGAATGCGCTCGGCCGGCTGCGGGTGGTGCGGCGAGTGATCGATAATGTCTGGTGAAGAAGCCATGGCGGGGTGTGCGAGGTGGGGGTGGTCGTGGATGGGTTTGTTGTAGGAGGAGGGAGGGAGAAGAAAAGGAGAGTTCGAGGGACTGAAAGGAAAAAGGAGTCACTTCTTCAGTCTGCCGTGATTTGGAAACAAGTGCGGGTTCCTTTAAAGTTTCTAGGAAGTCGGGGTCTCGCTTTGGTGGGAGGAAGGAGCGATGAGCAATAGGCTATGACTCCCCGACTGCAGAGTTCCGAAGACGGACTAGCTCTGTGCTTGTGGCCACCGCCAAATTTTCCTTGTCAAAACAAAAAACGTTGCCGCACGCTAAATGCCACTGTACGACCCTTCTAGGGGCGCACTTGTAGCGCTTAGAAGAGCCGTAGCACAGTGTGCGCTGTTCCGCGTACTGTAGGCCATGGGCCTCACAGTAGTTGGACTCCCATAGCAGCTCGAATTACACCCGAAAGAAGCCAATTGACTGTCAGATGTACTGTCAAATGCAGTCAGACGCTTTGCAGGATCGTCTGTCAGATTTCCTGGTCTTTGTGTGGAATTGTTTATTCAATCCCATTTTCGGGCAACGGCTTTTAGTGTGCGCCGTTGACCGTTATAGCACAGTGCACACTGTAGACACACTGTACCGGATGACAGCCTCCGAATGTGAACTTCATCCTCCTGCCACCATACAAGTTTGACCGATTTTGAATCTTGTCATCCGATGATACATACGAAGATGTTTGAAGTAGTGCAAGAGACACCTCAGGCTCTTAGTATCGTCTGTTTGTGACGATATGTCTTTTTGGGCAGGATGTAAAGTAACTCGTGCCCGAAAGTGACAAGCGTTTTACATGGAGGACCGTGATATCGACGATGCTGATCATGCCAACAGAATGATATGCATTCGGCCTTTAAACATCGATTACTGAGCTCGCTCTTGCTCTCGGTCAGCCTTCCTCCGGGGCCTTTTTCACTTGAATAAAGGCCCCCGTTCACGGTTCAATTTCTCGGCTCGACTTTCGCGATGCGACTGGCCGGGTAAAGGACGGAAGACTCTTCATAAATTTTGCACGGACCGGGGTCGTGTTTGCCCCGCATGTTCCTCGCTTCTTGCAATATATTCTTCAATATGTGGTTATTGTCCAGAGGCCATCCATTGAGCCTGAGACAGCAAAACGAATACGAACGGTTCCTGAAAATAAGCTCGGGGCAGAGAAGGAAGGAGCAATGAAGGGTTGACATATTGGAGAGGCAGGCGGCAGGACAACATCCAATGACTTCATATAAGATGCCATCCGTCCACATCAAGTGTAGATGTACCTCCACCTTTCCGCGCCAGCACCGTGCCCCTCGATCGGAAGGGACACTTCTCTGTATCTTTATCCACGTCAGAATAGACTCCTGCCTGCAGTCACTGCTACAATGCCTTCTTCTCCGAGGCAAGGCGGAAGGAGCGTCTCACGGTTCAGTGTCTTCGTGTGGACGCTGATCTGCCTCGTCGGCTTGCACTCTGCCGACGCTCGCGCCCTGGCTGTCAGCAGAGGCCCCTCTAGTCTCGACGACCCGGCAACGGTGTCGGCCCCTCAGCAGCCAGTGCGCCGGCGACTCAGTCTCAACAAGGGCTGGCGGTTCTCCCGCTTCACCTCGAACCCGGACTCGCTTTCGTATGACATGCTCAAGCCATGGATGCTCGCCTCGTCCAACAAGTTCACGCCGTCCAAGGCCCAGCCTGCCGTGCTGCCCGCCACCACACCCGCTGCCATCAACGCAAACTATGCACAGGCCGCGTTTGACGACAGCGCCTGGGAGGCTGTCAATGTGCCCCATGATTGGGCCATCAAAGGCCCCTTTGGCGCTCCGGGCGTCAGCGGTGGCATGGGTCGGCTGCCCTCCAACGGCGTAGGCTGGTACCGCCGCAATCTGACATTCGAAGAAGCGGACATGGGTAGGTCGGTGTTTCTGGACATTGACGGCGCCATGTCGTATGCGGCCGTCTGGCTCAATGGCCATCTTGTGGGCGGCTGGCCGTACGGCTATGCCTCATTCCGCCTGGATCTGACGCCGTACATTGTGGCTGGCGGGGACAACACGCTGGCTATCCGCGTCGACAATGCGCTGCAAAACTCGCGCTGGTACCCCGGCGCCGGCATCTACCGCAACATTTGGCTCGTCAAGGTGGACACTGTGCACGTTGGCCAGTTTGGCACGTATATCACGACGCCAACTGTTTCGGCTGATAGTGCCACGGTCAATCTTGTCGTCGAGGTCGAGAACAAGGGCACAGCCAGCCGCCAGGTCGACGTCGTTACCGAAGTGCACGTGTATGACCCCAAGACCGGCAAGCCTGCGAAAGAAGTCGTCGCCACGTTCCCCAAGGGTACCCTCACTGCCCCTGTTGGTGGCTCTGCATCAACCAACAACTCGGTCACCATCGCCAATCCACAGCTCTGGGGCCCGCTGCCCGACCAGAAGCCCAACTTGTATGTCGCTGTGACCACTGTCTCTGCTGGCGGTTCAGTCTTGGACACGTACGAGACAAAATTTGGCGTTCGCACCATTACTTATGACGCCAACAAAGGACTCCTTGTCAACGGAAAGCATGTGCGTGTCCAAGGCACCAACAACCATCACGACTTGGGCTCGCTCGGCGCCGCCTTCAACATGCGTGCCGCTGAACGCCAGCTCGAGATGCTGCAGGAATTGGGCTGCAATGCCCTGCGCACATCACACAACCCACCCGCCCCCGAACTTGTCGACCTCGCCGACGAGATGGGTTTCGTCGTCTTAGACGAGATCTTTGACTCCTGGTCGGGCGCCAAGACCACAAACGACTTTCACCTCATCTTTGCCGACTGGCACGAGGCCGACCTGCGCGCGTTTATCCGCCGCGACCGCAACCACCCATCCGTTATTGTCTGGAGCTATGGCAACGAGATTGGTGAGCAGCGCAGTGCGTCGGCACGCCCCACGGCCCAGTCGCTGCATGACATTATCCACGACGAAGACCCGACGCGCCCGACCACGGCCTCGATGAACTCGGCCTCCGCCGGCAGCGCGTTTGCCGATGTCATGGATGTGGAGTCTCTCAACTACCAGGGCGAGGGACTCGGCACGTCGACTTCGTCGTCCTTCCCCAGCTTCCACAAGTCGTACCCCGACAAGATGATCTGGACCAGCGAGAGCGCATCGACACTGAGCACGCGTGGCACATACATCTTCCCTGTGACATCGGCCAACAGCGCCACCGTCGGAAAGAACTCGGGCGGCGACGACGCCAACCTGTACGTCAGCGCCTACGAGCTGTACGCACCGAGCTGGGGGTCGTCCCCGGACAAAGTGTTTGGCATGCAGGACCAGTACTCGTATGTCGCTGGCGAGTTTGTCTGGACCGGCTTTGATTACCTTGGAGAGCCCACGCCGTACGACAAAGCCCGCAGCTCATACTTTGGCATAATCGACCTGGCCGGCTTCCGCAAAGACCGCTTCTACCAATACCAGGCGCGCTGGCGCCCCGATATGCCCATGGCCCACATCCTGCCGCACTGGACATGGCCCGACCGTGCAGGCCAGGTCACGCCCGTCCACGTCTTTTCGTCGGGCGACGAGGCCGAGCTGTTTGTCAACGGCCAGTCCGCCGGCCGCCTCAAGCGTGGAGAGCGCAGTTACCGCTTCCGCTGGGACAAAGTTACCTATGCCGCCGGCGACCTGCGCGTCGTCACTTACAAGGACGGCAAACAATGGGCCGTCGACGCTGTCAAGACCGTCGGCGCGGCCGCCAGTCTCAACTTGACGGCGGACCGCGTCAATATTGGCGTGGACGGGATGAGGGGCAACGACGACTTGTCGTTTGTGTCGATGGCTGTGCTCGATGCCGACGGTAACACGGTTCCACAGGCCAACAATGCCATCACGTTCTCTGTCACGGGGGCCGGTGAGCTTGTGACGACGGACAATGGCGACCCGACGGACATGACGGCGTTTCCGAGTGCGACGCGCAAAGCGTTCAGTGGTCTGGCGCTTGCCATTGTGCGACCCAAGGCCGGGGCCAAGGCCGGCGAGACAATAACGGTGTCGGCGAGTGCATCCGGACTGAAGGGCGCCCAGGTGACATTGACGCTGGTGTGAGTTGTACGCGAAGCATCGTTATATGTAGTTGTAGTGTGAGATGGAAAAGGGGTAAGTCAACGATAGCTAATTTATCACATGACAATGCAAGCCACTTGGTTGTTCTTCCCATTGCTTTTGTAATCTTTGTCGGTTGTAGTTTCTGAAATGTATGTCGACATTGAGTCGCCCCTTCCTGTTGTTGTTGACTGCAGTCAGGAGAGACAAGAGCTCCTAAAGTGAAGGGAAGCTGCGAACGTTGTTATAGGCTAGTGCAAGCTCTGGCCCCACATAAAAACACTCCCTCAATGCCTGCAGCCCTTCGTTCCTGCCAACCAGGAGGCACTTTGGCAATGGCACTCAGGCACTAGGCTGCTAGCACTAGCACAGCTCCAGCCGCGTCTTTTTGTACTGGCAATATTTTTCTGCCCACTGTTGACTGCTTCTCGCGATACCTTCAAAAAGAGCGTCACCAAAACAATTGCAACAGGCATCACAACGACCAACGACGCAACGATACGACGACGCCTGCATTTCCACAACACGCACTCTCCACGATAAACGACGCGGGCTGCGTACAATTGACGCATCTTTCGCGCATCCTCCACGGCAGATGCTTGCGCTCGCTCGTTGACCGTTTCCCAAAAGATGGCGCCGCCGCCGGACAACGTCTACTTTCCGCCCTTGGGGGGCCTCCTCGAGGGCGAGTCGGCTTTGCTGTGGGTGATCCCGTGGCCGGATATCGTTCCACTTCTTTGCTAACGTTTGCAGATCCTGGAAACTCATTGCGTCCGCGCTGGTCGACACCGCCGGCGACCGCCTCACGTCGTCTGCCGTCACCGAATTCCTCAAAGATCCGTTTGTCCTCGACCTCCTCAAGAACCCAGCCACGGCCTTTTCGCCGCCCACCGCCCAGTCTGCCGCCGCCCTCGAGACGCGCACCGCCGCTATCCACGTCACGCCCTGCTCGACCGACAAGTACGACCTCAAGACCATCCAGACCGACGCCCGCTGGCTCAGCAAAGCCGCCGCCATTAACGAGGTGGCCGCGCTCCGTGTCGTCGTCGTCGAGCTCCAGAGCCGCTCCCAGACGTTCCTGGCGAGCCCGCTGTCCTCGCAGGATGCTACCAACGTCCGCAAGGCCGCGTCCGGCAGCAACAGCACAAACAGCAGCCTGCCGGCCGTCGAGAGCACAGTCGACGCCGACGAGCTTTGGACCGACTTTAATACGGAACAGAGCCGCCAGCGCCGTCTCCTGACGACGTACCTGTCCGAAAGACGCGCCCTGGCCATGTCCGCCGATCACATCACCTCCCTCATCCTCCACAGAGACGCCAACAGCCCCGTCTTTCCAGATGCCGACGCCACGGCCCTCCCTGAACTCACAACAGCCATTGAGGCCCTGCGCGCCGATATCGTCAAGGGAAGCCTTGGTCAAGCACCCGCCAGCGCCGACATTGACGGCCGGGTGTTCCTCAGATCGCTTCCCACATACATTGCCGAACTGAGGGCGTGTATGCAGCGCGCAGGTGACGGTATCCAAGAGACCATGAAGGATGCAGGCGACGTCCTGACGGAAGAGCTGGCTTTGGACTGGGTCCAGACGGCATTAACAGAGGCAGCGCACTACATGTCCGTCATTTTCTTGGTGCTGCAGGCCTCAGGCCGGACGTTCTTGTCGCCCGCTGTGACGGCCGAGTGGTTCAGCTTTGTCGGCGAGTACGGCTTCCTGGACGGCATCACACCCGGCGACGGTGCCATGGCAGAACTGATTCTGCCTCTCAAGACGCTTGTCTGCGTCAACTCGTTGATTCTCCTCAACCTCAACCGCGCCATTGGCTATCTCGACCATGATCTCGAGCTCGAGGGCGACGAAGAGCCGTATATCAACGACGCCGACGCCCTCGAGACCATCCACAATGCCATTGTCGGTGCCGCCGAGGCTGGTCTGGCGACAGCGAGCCCCGTCTTCTTGTCATGGTCGCTGATCCTGCACAGAATGGACGTGTCGTACCAAGAACGTGCGGAGCGGCGTGATCTGGCCCAAAACCAGCGTGCCCAGGACGGGTTCGAGCTCGACAACCAGCCCTTCCACATTTCCCAGAGCCTGCAGCCACGCGGCCGTCGCAGCTCTGTCGGTAGTATTGTGTCGATTGAGGCAGCACGGTATGACGCCTTCCTTAGTGAGCGGGTCCTGGTTCTGGCAACCGAAGGTGAACCTTTGGTCCCAAGGCTCGCAATGGCGGCCACGGATCAGTGCCACGTCTACGACGTCATTATCGCCATGGCCTCATGCGCCGGCAGTGGCGCTGATGCGGCTTTCCGCCCCGGCCTGGCTCCGCGCGTCCGGCTCGTCTTCCTCGAGCTGCTCGCAGCCAGCTTCCCCATTATCGGCTACCAGGGCGACCCGCTTAGCGCGTTGTTGTCTGTCCTGTCTGGCGGCCATCAATCATGGGATGTGCCGGACGACGACGAGACGGTGGCCACAGCCGTCCTCAAAGACAACCGAACCATGCAATTCTACGTCCAGAATTCGCTGAACCGCTTCCCCTACGAATTCACCCCCTTTGTCTCCATCTCACGCCACTTGGCCGCATGCACATCCGCACCCAACGGCCTGTCCGATATCGTCATCGAATCGCTGCTCCAGACGCCCACTCTCACATTTACCCTGCCCAACGGATTCGAGGGCTACGCCATGATCGACGACGCCGACCACGCCACCGCTACAATGCAGACAATCGAGGACATCCCACTGTTCCCGACGGGTGCCTCGCGGAAACGGCTGGCCTACTACAACGAGAAGCCGGTTGCCGTCATCCCTGCCGGCTCGTATGGCCGGTTCATGATTGACGGCAGCGGTATCGTCAACATTGACTACCAGCACTCGACTATCGCACTTCTCGGCAAGCGCCTCGATGCCAACCTGTCCGACGACATGTACGAGCCTGTTCTGGGTTTCCTGCAGCAGTCAGAAGTCGCCGAGGCCATTACTCTGCTGACAGCTCTCGTGCGCTCCGAGGTCCGCAAGGCATCCAAGAACTCCGGCGGTCAGCCAGCAGATGCTGCACGGTCATCCGAAGCAGGCCTCGCGGTCGTCCAGGAGGCGAGCCGCGACCTAGAACAGGCCAAGGATATCGTGTCTGTCATCTGCGACACGCTCGACACTTTGATACAGGACGGCCCAGCCGAGACCGACGAGTCGCGCATGGCCGTCCTGGCTGCCTGTGTCGACTTTTTGCTCGCAATTCTCCCGCTCTGCCCTGGGCGTGTCTGGTCGTACATGGCACGCTGCCAGCTGCTCAACACGGAATCCAGCGCTGGCCGCCTGTGTATCCTGACGGGCGCCTCTGATGTTGTCTCGGAGCGGTTCAGCTTCTTGAACGTGTCCATTCGCTTCCTGTCGGGCCTCGTCCAGAACGCCATGAGCAGCGCCGTCCAGCGGAAAGTGGCCACGAAGCCCGTTCACAATGGCGGCCGCAGCAATCAGCACAAGAGCAGCAACGACGACAACATCTGGCTCGGCACATCGGACAAGACTTTGACGCAAGTCAGCCTGTCGATTGCACAGACGGTGATTGACGTCTACGAAAACACGAGCACGTGGAAGTTCGCGTCTGAAGTGCAGCGCGCCAGCCTTGTTTCTGGCGCCATTGGTGTCTTGCGGGACATTATCGTCTACGCGTCAAGCTTCGAGTCGCCGACTGAACAGGAGAGCCTGGTGGCCTGCTTCGAGCCGGCTGCACGCTTCATCATCAAGAGCTTCCTGTCGTCCTCATCCTCGTCGCTGCGCTTTCAACCCCTCCTCACATCCCTTCTCCTGGGCCTCGAGCTCCCACAGTCTACTTTATACCCCCAGCGGTACAAGCTGGCGGTGGACCGCGTGGTGGCGGCTCTGGAGCTGTCGTCGGCCCTGCTCAAGGTCACCAACCACGTCGACACGACCGGCAAGGCGTCCGAACTGGAAACACAAATCTTCCAGATTGCCTCGCTGCCAGCACGCCTCTGCGCCCTCAACGACAACACCCTGCGGCCCGCCCTCGACCTGTTAACGGACCTGGTGATCACTGCCGCCGCGCGGGCGAGCGAGCCGCCGTCGCTGTTGGGCTACCTGGGACCGCAGATCTCGCGCTCGTTCCTTGGTGTCCTGCTCGCCATGGACAAGCCCTTCCAGCGGCCGGCCGAGGTGGCGCGCATCTGGAAGTTCTTCTCGACGATTCTGCGGAACCGGCAGCAGTGGATGGCCAACTGCCTGTTGACCGGCAAGACGCCGCGCGAGGCGCTGCAGACGGACGGCAAGGTGACCAAGCTGTCCTCGGATTCGGCACTCGCCAAGGCCAAGGAAGCTCTGAAATCGATTGCAACACTGCCGCACGTCGAGTCCATGGCCATTCTCGATTTCTTTGCGGCCGCCCAAAACTACTGGCCGTGGACCATCTTTGCCATCCGTGGCGAGAACGATTATCTGGACAGTATGCGCGCCTATGTGCGCGACCTGCAGCCCGCGGCGACGACAGTCAAGACGGATGCACAGGCAGCATGCAACGAGGCGCGCATTGCCGCGTACATCGCCGAGAGCTTTGCGATGCAGCTATACCACATGCGCCAGACAGGCACTGAGGAAGTCTTTGCGCGCGACGTTGTCCAGGACATTGACTACTATATCCGCGAGGGTGTCACTGTCGGCGGCTACAATGCCTCACTGCACGCCAACTTCCAGCGCAACTTTGGCAACCGCTACACGGGCTGCTCGCTCGACCAGTTCAAGCGCTCCATGCTGCAGCGCCGCGACCTCGGCCCGCAATTCTACTATGCACTTGACCTCGCGGACCGAATGCTCTCTTTTGACGCGGCCTGGTCCAGCGCCAAGGGCTTCAAGAAGGAGATGCAGACGGCCAACCTCAACCTGTCGCTGGTCGATGCGCAGATTGCGCTGTTCCACGCCTGGGAGGTTCTGCTGCTGGAGTTGTCCGTCTGCCTGCTGCCCAAGAACCGCCGACTGCCGGTGGTCATGCTGCAGCTCGCCGAGCAGTGCCTGACGGCCAACCAGAACAGTCAGGGCCCCGAGCTCATTTTTGTCAAGATCGCGCAGAGCCGGGCCAATCTTGCCCTCCTCTTGTTGCAGCGCCTGGCCGAGTACAGCCTCCTGCCCAAGGACGTGTCGCAGCTGCTTCTGTGCGTGTGGACGAGCATCAGCAGTGTTGAGAACCCCTGGTCAGCCGAGCGCGCGCCATACTATCGCACGCTCCTGCGGATCCTGTATATCGTGCTGAGAGGATCCCGGCGTGGCCAAAGCGAAGGCAGCAGCGGCGCCAACGCCCCCATTGGCAGCGTCGAGGGCGGCGATGGTATCTCTGCCGGCAAGGCTGCATCGGCGCCCCCAGGCACCGTGCCCGAAGACGGCAGCGCCATGGTCGTATCCACAACCCAAACGGTGCTCAACGTTTTAGATCGCGTGGTGGCGCACGGTTTCCGCGCACTGGTCACAATCATCCACGACGAGGAGACCGAGTCGCGGCCCGACGATCTGGCCCTGCTGACCGCCGTCCTCCAAGCCTGCCTCGCCACGCCCGGCATGGTCGACTGCCAGTCGCAGGTGCTCAACATTATGGCCTCGCACGACGTCCTGCACGTCGCCACATCTCTCTTTTCGTGGTCCGACAAGCTGTTGGTGGACGACCGCGATCCGGTGTACGGCGAGCTCAGTCTGCTGTTCTTGCTGGAGCTGTCTGCTTTCAAGTCGATCGCCGAGCAAATGGCCTGCGACGGCTTCCTGAGCCACCTGACGTCGGCCGGCCTCGCCGCGCACATGCGCCGCCCCGGCGTCTCGCCCTTTTCCGACGTCGCCGTCTCGCAGCGCTGCTACAGCATCTGGGCCAAGGCCGTGCTCCCGCTTCTGCTGAATATTCTCATCTCACTGGGGACCAGCATCGCGCCCGAGATCGCCTACGTCCTCAACCAGTTCCCCAACCTGCTGGAGGCCAGTGTGCAGCGGCTGGAGGCGCCTGGTCTCAGCCGCACCTCCGCAGCCACGCTGCGGGAGACAAAGAGCGGCAGCGACGCCCAGGGCCCTCCCTTGACGCTGCTGTCCGTTAACGAGGTCCACTCACTGTCCCTGCTGACCCGCGTCCTCGGCGTGCTGCGGGTCAACCACGGCCGCGAAATCCCGCCCGTCGCCTGGGACGGCGCTCTGGTGCTCGAGAGCGTCGACTTTTGGCTCTCCCGACCCCGGCTGCTGCGCGAACGACTCGTCCCGCTCGGCGCGCGCGAGGTCGAGTGGCGGTCCCAGGAGGCGCAGCACTACAAGGGCCTGGCGGAGAACCGGCTCGAGGAGAAGGTGTTCCAGCTGATGGGCGCCGTCAAGACCATCTTGAGCGACGACGAGGCGGAATAACACGGAGCGTTTTTTTTTTTATTATTTTATCTCTTCGATTTTGTCTCTTCTGTTCTTTTTCTCATTTGTTGGACCATGTTGGATGTTGGAATCTAGATGTCTTTTCTACTCTGTATTCTGTTTTATATTTACTTGCGTCTCTTTCTTGTCATTTCTCATTTCTGTACTGGAGGATGGTCATCTTTGGCGTACAAAGGGTACGTCGAGCAACACAAAAATTAGCGAGAATAAGAAGATGTTTAATGCACGTCGTATCGTCACTTGCAACAGTCCGCCCTAGTACTTTTGTGAACATATAATGAAGATGCGATTCGTCCAGTGTCTGTCTATGTACGTCGTAATGCAGAGCGAATGTCATAGTGACAGCCTTTCCCAACTTTTCCGTCTTTCGTTTTCATTTTTCAGTTTTCTTTCTCGTTTTTCGTTTGCCTTTTTGGTCGTCCCTATCCCAAGTAGATATAATACATGGCTCGTAGGCCCCGTCCCCGTCTATCGTGTGTGTTCGTTGTCGGTTTGTCGTCCTTGTCGTCCTTGTAGTCCTCGTCGTCGTACCAGGCGTCGCTATTTGCTATTCGCCATCGCGCCGCCCTCTCTACTGCCGCTGCTGGTTCATCTCGGCCGTGTTCTCCTGGAACCGCTCCGACAGGCGCTGCTGTGTCGCCAGGTACTTTTGCACACACCGCGTCACGCAGCCGCTCTCGCGCGTCGACACCGACTTGGACGTGAAGTCGTCAATGCACGACGCAAAGCAGTGGTCCACCAGGCCCGAAAAGACGCCGATAAACTCCTTGACCTGGCGCTTCTGCATGCGCTGCTCCAGCTCGCGCGTCTCGGCAGCAGTGAGGCTGTGAAAAAGACAGGGTCAGCTCTTTTCATATTGTCACGAGGGTTCACCTCCATATTGCGGGGGACGAGCACGAGGGGCGCTGGAAAGCCCAGCTTTGCCGGCTTGACCGAATGTGATGAACATACCCGTCCATTGTGTATTGTGTATATGAAGGTGGATGTAGGGGAGTAGGAAGAGGTAAGAATGCGTTGTTATCGTCGTGGGTGGTCGTGTGGTCGTCGAGTGCTTGTCGTCGTATCGGTTGGATTGACGTCGTCTTCCGTATCTTCAGATGGAGACCAAGAAAATTCAGTATGTCGATGCTCAGTGGCTCCCGACTGGACTGAACTTACTGTACCGGGCTAAAAAAGCGGGGCCTACCCATCTGAACCTGCCAACTCCCAGAATTCTTAGTCAGAAAGATGGCTGGCCAATCACAGAACACGCAACACAGCGCCCTGCAGTGTTACCTGAAAACAGGTCCTGTCACCGCTGACATCACCTAGTGGTCAGAAATTGCCTCCAACAACTTGACTATGAGGCAGAATCCTAATGGTGAGACAATGCAATACGTTCGTGAGGACAAAGATTCGAACACAAACGGCACAAATAGAAGCCGGCTCGGGTTTCTCAAGTACGGGCAGGCACGCGGGCAGATGCACGACGCAAGGACTCCAGGACGCAAGGGCTCCAGGATGCAAGGAAGTCCTTTGCGCCTTCCCTCTGTACGTCGTATTCTCCGCACTCTTCTATGCTCCTGCCTTCCAGGAGCACTGCGTGAGATCACAATGTGCAACACCAGGGAAGAAGAGACCTGAGAATAGAAGACTTCGGCAGCGTATCCGGACTTTGTGTGCTAGTACACTGCACTTCATGTACACCCGTGCATCTATATCTGCATCGGCTGGCGTCTCACACCGACGGGCATATTGTATTGCGCCTGTGCCTGTGCCTGCATGTGTTGTACTGTGCCCTGGAAAGCCACGACTCTGAGTCTCGGCCCTGTACGGAGTATTTCTCTCGTCCTTGTCCATCTCACTCATGAGTTTTTCCAATGAGGCTCATCTCACCTCTCGTTACCCTTCTTGACTTTTTATCTTTTTTTTCTTACTGTCGGACGCCCCTCTATAACTGCTCACGAGACTTGTTCATGCACACCTTTTTGCCCCGTCCAGTTTCGGGCTAGACAGGAAAAGCAGGAAAAACTTAAAAAGCGACAAGACAAGACAGGCCCAGACACAGGTCGCAGCATGCACTGGAGTTGGTCGCTGGACGATGCATATGTGCATGCATCTTACTCGTACTGCAGACAAAAAGAGGGACTGGACAGGGAAAAAAGAAGAAGAAAAAAGCAGGTTAGGGGAGCCCGTCTAATTATGGAAACATCCGCGGCGATCTCACCTGCGCAGTTTTCGTTGCTCTACTGTATATTTCTCGGTCTCTCATGATGTCTTTCTTGTGGCTGTTGCCCACTTTCTATTTTATTTATTTGCCTGTAAATAGGCGGCCGTCTTGTCGTTCACTGTTGGACGTTGACATTGGCCACTGTTTCTTCGTATTTTCTGCATCCTTCCCCAGGCTGCCAAACCACGTGTGAATTCTGCGCCAGTTTGGACATGCCGTCACTTGTAATCGCCCGAGTCACCGTGAGATCCTGTAAAGCTGGGAGTTGTTGCCCTCATACGAAGTGCCAGCAACAGCCGTCCAATGTGTCACGAATAGTTGACAATTTCACGAATCAAAGGCGAGGAATACGATATAGTAGGGAGTATAAGAGAATAAGATGAAGAATTCAAAAATCAAAAATAACAAATTAAAATCAAACGAGGCGAAGCAGTGCACCCTTCGTTTTCTCATTCTCCAATTCTACCATTATGTCAATCCAGCCTGCTTTTCGGTGTTCTTGGTTCCCGCCGCCCGTGGGTAGCCGCGCCTTTTGCCTTTTACCTTCTTTTCGCCGCTTTCTGGTCCCTTTCACGACGTCATCCTGTTTGGCGCAGCCAAAAATAAATTGACTGTAAATGGAGGGTAGAAAGTGCAGGTGCCCTGGCAGTTGTTCTGCATGCGCACCTGGTTATGTCCTATGTCACTCGCCTTTTTCTCTTTTCGATACTTCCATACTGTACTCTGTAGGCTTGCAACAGTTTACACAGTATATCACCTTTATTATACGCCACATGCATCGTGCATATCGTACCGAACTGTAGGAATGAGGCTGGGGGGATTTCGCGTTCTAAAGCTGCCCAGAGAGTTGCAGTGCATCAAGCGTCAAGACAGTTATATAGCTTAATTACTGTCCAATATCAAGGACAACAGTCGATATTGGCAAGCTGACAGGCAACATCTCACAGTAAATACTCCATACTCCATTCTTGAATTTGTACAGCCTCAAAGACCCGCAGACGTCAACCTTTGTCTTCTTCCGGAATTTCATGTTGGAATCCTACCAATTCCTTTTTTGTTAAAAGGCGTACCTCGTAGGATCGAGCTGGACCTGAAGCTGCATGCAAGCTGCATGAGCAGAGAGAAACACGAGAAGAGGGAACCGTCAGGACCATGAAAACCTTACACAGTAGACATGAGATTGTAGTATCGTGAGTTGTGCATTGTAGTTTATTTCTAGCCAGGGCACCTCCTGTCGCGATGGCGCCGATTTCAGCACTTGACCTCCAGAGATCGTCAATGAAAACCCGGTTGCGGCTCGCTGCCGCTTGTGTCCACAAGACGACCTGTTTTGTCTTCCGTTTAATTCTGGCTATTTTTCATTTTCATCTTGTCATGTTGGTTTCCGTCTTTTTCTCTTTTTATCTCTTTACCCTTGAGCCCTCCTCAGGTTTTCGCCTTTTTCCTCTTCCCTTCCAAGAGGATCGACATATGAACTGCCCAATCTTACACATCGATCGCCACGCAGCGTTGCTCTCACTCTCCCCTCTCCTCGCCCAGTCACTCTCCACGATGAGCCTTTTTTTCGAGGACATCACAAAATAAACTCGGGGAGGGCATCAAGATCCCGGCCAGAACGGTATCAAGATTCAAGATTCGGTCTTTCGTTCTTTGCCGCCCTTGCATAATGCAATATCATGAATATCATGGGATCTCGAGAACCTGACAGACAAGGCCGGACCGGTTTCGATCGATTTGGCTCACGACCTGTCCCTTCCACCCTTCCCTGTCAGATTAAGCGTTGACGCGATGGCCCTGTTCACTGTGCGGCCAGGCTTGTTCTTGTTCTGGCTGGCCTGGGCGCGCTCTGGCCTCGATTCTTATTTTGCGGACGCCTTGTGGACGCCGTCTTCATTTCGCCTTTTCACAGTGAATCTCCGTTGTGCACTTTCCGTCATTCCTTCTGACGCTCTGGACAAGCCCCTGTTGGATTGTTCCCCTGTTTCCCCTCATGGTCTCGGCTTCCTTGGCTTTTGGTCTTTTGGTTCTCAGAGTCTTTTTGGGGCCTTCTGTGGGCTCTGGAGAATGGAGAATGGAGAATGGAACTCGAATTTGCCCAGCAAGTCTTCCATACCAGGGAAAACAAGGTCAAAAAAGAAAAGAATTAAAACCGGGGGATATAAAAAGATTGGACTTTGGGAACATCCACTGTGAAAATACTGACTAACAGAGAAAGAGACCCTGTCCCGTTCCGTTTTCAGGCTTGCAAACTCTCGAATGGTCCCCACTGGTTCTTTTGCTTCCCTTGGTTCGTTTCGTTCCGGCCGTTCTTTTGGCGCTCCTGTCTTTGAATGACAGACGGCACGAAATGGAAATACTTGCAAGGAGGCTGGCACTAAAATTCCTACTCTGATACTGTGCAGCCCACACAATGAACAACGAAAAAATAGCACCGCATCTGACAGTCCGACTCCACTGCTTCGGTGCTGGTTCCTTGCCCAATATGCACGCTATCCCACTCGGCCATGACCATCGTTGCGAAGGGAGTCGCTATTTTGGTACCTACTCAGCTACCGTTTATCCTAATTGATATCCACGGCGGACGGCGACCTGGACCACAGCAAACAATGGATGAAAGACTCAAAAACACGCGGCTGCCTTGTTAGGGCGCCCCTAGATCGGATGGGCAGGAACGACATGTGCCATGACTAGACCCGGCACGACGGGAGCTCTAGGTAGGCACTATGGGTGCTGAGGGATGCTGGGACGGAGACAAAGAAAGAATAGTCATTGAGGCGTTCGCAGGTCCGACAGGAAGGTGCAAGAACAAAAGGCAGGAACGAATAACGAAAGGACGTCAAAGGAAGCTGCGACCTCACAGCACAGGGAAAAGGAAACAACCAGAACGAAACGGGCAGGAAGGACTGAAACGACTCATACCGACTCATGCCTGCTTCCTTGTCTCTTGTCCCTCCAAAAAGCAAAAAAGTGGGTGTGCCCAGGCCGGCCATCCAATTCCAGACCACCGTTTTCCCTTTTTTTAGAAACAGGGCAATTACACTAAGGCACTAAAAAAGACCACAAGAGCTCTGGAACACTTTCCTGGTGCCCATCTGCCATTTGCCCTCACCGTTTTCTGCGTTTCTGCGACGCCCCCTCCCAAACGGTTGCGCACTAAGGACCCGTTACCACGTACCCCGGCCCGCCGCCCAAATCGTTTTACCTGTCAGCTGCCTGGAATAGCCCACAATCACCCAATTAAGACCAACTAGACAGGCCAAAGAAGAATAGGTCTTGGAGAGAGCAAAAGCCGGTCAGGGCAGGAACAAACAGGCAAAAGAACAGGAACGCTCAGGAACAGGGCAACAGCAACCGTAATGTCCTTCTGCTCTCTTCCCAGTAAGTAGCGTACGAGTCGTCATGCTCTCCCGTCAGGCTCCTTCCTTCTAATCCTCTAATTCCCCTACCCACCCCTCGTTCCTCGTTCCTTCCTTTTGGCGGATTGTGTCTATGCGTCTTCCCCAAAAACCACCTCCCTGCACATCCTTTTTTCCCGCCTTAGTGGCCCAAGTGCGACCGGCGGCGTTGCAACCTTCTTTTTCTGCTGCCTCCACCGCCCAATAATAGCGTGGCGTTGGCCGCAGTAGCTCCTTCCTCTCCCTGTCGCTCCTCTGCTGCTTTCGCTGTCTGTCTTCTTGTCTCTGTCCTGTCTCTCTCGTTCGCTCTCTCTCTTTTAGGTCTCTGGGTCCTTTGCTCTTTCCTTCAAAGAGTGTCTCTTTCTTGGACTCTCCTTGTCTCGTTGCTTTCGTTTCGCTCGCTTTCTCTCGAGCTCATTTGCACGACTATCTCTGTCTCTTTTCTCTCTCCAACCTCTCCATCTCTCTTTTTCCTCTTCTTCGATTTCATCTCCTCTCGTTTCTACATCTTTTTCTCTTTCGTCCGCCCCCAATAAACGAATTCGACCGCGACAGAGATCCTCGGTACCTGGGTCCTTTTTTTCTCGCGCAACGCCCACGCCCCCTTGAACGATTGAACGTGTCGGCTCCCATTTTGCTGACTGTTCAGTCCCCCTCTCTCACTCTCTCAATTCTCCGTCTTTCTCTCGTCTTGCGTTCAAAACACCTCCGTTTTTTCTTGGTCGCTTCCGAACCCAACGTTTCGTCGTTTCGTCTTCGTCTCCTAGCGCTCAGTCGCGCGCGCTTCGACTCTTTTTACCATTATTCGGCTTTTACCCTGCATACCTTGTCGCGGCCCGTATATACTTTCCCTTACCGCTACTGTTCTTTTTTACCATTTACCTTTTACCGGCCGTGTCTGCAAAGCCCTTTATTTTTGTCAATCCTCGCGTCTTTCTCACGACAAACTTTCGCGCCTCAAGCATAACGATACCGACGTTGCTTCGCCTTCTACCTTACCTTACCCGACGAGACTGGACAAGAGCTTTCCCTCGCGGCGTCACTTTCTTTGTTCGACATCAGCATAGCGACTCGTTCTCTCTCGGTTCCTGTCTTTCTCTCTTTCTTCTTCGCGCGCACACCTCAACGCCACTTTCCTCGTTCGACCGTTTCCTCGTCGACACCTGTCTTTCTACCACGCGAAGTGTAAGCAGCGAACAGCGAAAACTCCGATCCGCCACCAGTTCAGTCCCCCCGCGCATCTGTCTATGCCGCCAACGACCGCCTTCATCGATTGCCTTGTCTCTTTGCCTACTCATGCCACGCGGCCCCTTTGCGACAGCGACTCCCGCAGCTACAACTCCTACAGCTTCCACAACTGCCATTGCGCCTACCGCCGCACCGTCCTCGACTGCCGCGTCGCTGCCAAGCTGGCCTCCTCCGCCTGGGCCACACCTTCGTTGATCTCGCGAACCGCGGTTCCCTAGACTCAAGGCCTCCGTCTTTGTCTTTTCCCATTTGTCAATCGACAAGAAGCAGAAACCAGACCAAGTCGTCGCACCGATAGATTCGCTTCGCCGCCGCCTCCGCCGTCGTCGTCGTGAAATGACGGCTTCTTCTGGCCCTCCCGCAAACGCCCCAATGGCGTCTCCGGCTCCTTCCCAGCCTCAGAGTCTGCTGCTGCAGCAGGAGTCTCAACATCCTCAACAGCCTCCGCAGCCCGCGCAGCCTCAGCAGCCTCAGCAGCAACAACAGCAGCAACAGCAACAGCCACCACAACCTCCTCAGCAGCAGCAACAGCAGGCACCACCACAGGCTCAGGCTCAACCTCAGGCACAACCACACCACCAACACATCCCGCGACCGCACCACACTCCTGCGTCTTTGCACCCGATGCAGCAGCAACCTCACGCTCCGAATGCTCATTCTCACCACCTGCCGAGATCCCCTGCCTCGCCGCCGCCTGTTGCGATGCCACCACCACAAGCAAACCCCGCCTCGCCGCCTACGAAGCGCGATCTCAAGTCGTGGTGGAAGGGCTTCAAACTACAATCACGAAACCACGAAGTACAAGGTAATTTACATCCGCATTGCATTCCCAGTCCCCCTTTGTACCTTTTGCGTCTTTTTCTGTTCTTCTTTCTTTGCCGTTTCTTGGCATCTTTTTTCGTTCGCGCCCGTTTCCTTGTCTGCTGGGGCAGATTATGGGTCGAGGAGAAGGTACTTTTTTGGTCCTGATAGGATCATGCGCCCGACAACAATTGCGCCGGAAATTGCGCGTCCGCTTAAACGGGATCCGGCCGCTTGCAGGACAGTCAGCAAAGCAGAGCAAAGGCAAAGCGAATCCAACCAGAAAGCCAAAAGGCCAGCCTGATTATCAGCACTCCTCAGTGCCGGCGCTGGTACCCTTCACCCGAGCCGCGATTTCGGCCATTCGAATTCGTTTTTGCTGTGGAAGCCTCACGACCGACGAGCTCGACCTCGAACGCGACCGCAATTGAGAGAGTGGTCTTGGCCGTGGGCGCGGGCGCGACAATTCGCGACCACGAAATTTGCGACTCTCGAACTGCGACATGCACCTTCCCTTGCCTCCCCCCTGCCAATTCATAATCTTGTCATCCGATGGGAAATGGGATATGGGAGATATGGTGCCACTAGCCATGCGCCACGCTGTTTGTGTCACCGAAGACGACGAGGCGGCAAGGCTAGAATTGTTGCACAACATCTCCCATGGTCAAGGTCACTCCCGAGGACCAAGAAAAGGCATACTCAAGGATCATCTCGAAGGATGATCCAGGGGAGGACGGCGTGCAGCAAAGAAACGCGGGGCGAAAAGAAACAAGACACAAGAAATCAAGGAACCAAGAAACGAGGCAAACAACAAATAACGAAGAGCACACAGCTAACATTATTCTTCAACAGAACAACCACCACGAGGCATCTTCGGCGTGCCCCTGCGGCAAAGTATCGCTTACGCAAATGTCGCTATTTCTCTTATTGACGAAAGCGGCAAAAGCTACATCTATGGCTATGTTCCTATTGTCGTTGCAAAATGCGGTGTCTTTTTGAAAGAGAAGGGTAAGTCAAGCTTCTAGAGTTGCTCCATGACTTTAAACGCACAATACTAACCTCCACAGCGACCGATATCGAGGGTATCTTCCGGTTGAGTGGCTCAGAAAAGCGGATCAAGGAGCTCAAGCAAGCTTTCGACTCACCAGACCGCTATGGAAAAGGTCTGTCCTGGACTGGATACACAGTACATGATGCCGCCAACGTCTTGCGTCGCTACTTGAACGACCTGCCCGAGCCCGTCGTGCCCCTCGTCCTCTACGACCGTTTCCGCGAACCATTGCGCCACGCCATCAAGCAGGGCTCTAGCGATGCCGACGGCCCGCAGTTTACGGAGAACTTTGATATGGCCGGCGCCATCCGCAAGTACCAGGACCTTATCACGGAACTGCCGCCACTCAACCGCCAGCTTTTGCTCTACATTTTAGATCTGCTGGCCGTCTTTGCCGCCAAGGCCGATATTAACCGCATGAACTCACAGAACCTGGCTGCTATCTTCCAGCCTGGTATTCTGTCCCACCCGTCACACGCCATGGCGCCCGAGGAGTACCGCCTCAACCAGACCGTGCTTATCTTTTTGATCGAGAATCAGGACCACTTCCTCATAGGAATGCGCGGTACTGCTGCCGACGAGCAGACTGTCCAGGAGGTCTCACGGGGTACGCCACCCGTCACGCCCGGTGTGCAGATGGAAGGTGCTGGTGTCGTGGGCGTGACGCGCACGGCTTCTAATGCAAGCGCTGGTGCCGAGAGTGTCGCTCGCGACGGTAAGATTCGTCGTAACCGGTCGACCTCGTCGCGCAACTCGCGGCACTCAAGACACTCGGGTGCCCATGTCGCCGTTAACAACAGCGCTGCGGGCGATATCAGCGGACCCACTGGCGACGGCAATAACCATGTCGGTCACGCATCTAGTCCGCGCAGCAGTAGTCCCGCAGTCGCGACAACACCTACAACAGGCGGCAGCGGCAGCGGTGGTGGCCTGTCTCGCAGCAACACACTACCAGCCCGGTCACCAGGCATTGGCCCTGGCCGGTTTGCGAAGCGAACAGACCCGTCCGGCAGCCCAGTGTCTCCCCTGACGCCAATCAACCCGCACCCGTCAACGCAGGTTGCGCCAGCCTTCGACCCCGTTGCCGAGGTCGTTACCCCTGCCGAGGACGCCAGCAAGCCCGACCCATTTACGACTGTGATGATGGAGGGCGCTACGCATGTTGCGCCGCCTCGCGAGGTTCCCGGTCTCGGATTCTCGCCCGCCACGCCCATCTCGCCTGTCGCCGAGAGTGGCACGGGTACGCCGACCAAGGAGCGCCGGTTCCAGCTGTTCCAGCGCTCAAACACTAATGATGCCGGCGGCGGTGAACTGCGGCCGCAGCCGAACAAGCTTAAGAAGAAGCGGCTGCCGAGCAGCGCCAACCCGAGCGCACAAAGTTCTACCGCATCGTTGCCCTCATCATCAGCCTATGCTTCGCCAAACTACGAGCCGGCTGTCAACCCTCTAGAGGAGCACGCGAACCAGCTGGCTGTTGTAGGCGCTGCTAGTGGACAAGTGCCGGATGAGTCGTGGGGTCACCGCAAGGAGCCTGTGGCAGCGACGGGTCTGGATAGTGTCAACGACTCGACACCACGCGTTTCTCAAGTCCCGTCGGCTGCAACCACCGCGACAACAACGCCTACACCGACAAATGCCGCTGGTGCTGCTGGTACTGCCGGTGCACCCGACGCTGCTGCACCGGCATCCGAGAATAAGCTCCGCCCGTCCAGAAACTCGCCCTCGCACTCGTTGCACAGCTCCTTCAACGAAGGCTCGGATATCGACGAGGTCGACGACTCTCCAGCTGCCACTGCCGCAGCTGCGGTGCTGCAAGAGCAGCAGGCGGAACCCGAGAAGTCCAAGAAGCGGCTCTGGCGTCTGTCAAGACGGCGTGACGATATGCAGCCTCCAGCAGCGGCGCCCGTTGCCCAAGCTCCAGGTGCAGCAGGCTCACCGCCGCCCCACCCTTCTACGAGTAACCTGAGCTCCGTCTCCACGCCACCCGGTCAAGGCTCAAGTCTCGGATCGAATGTGCACGCTGGTGTCAGCACCAGTTCCGTCGGCAGCGGCGGCCCGCCCCTGGCCAACATAGGATCTCTGTCCCTGACAGGCGCCAGCGGTTCCTCGGACCCTGCTCTGGCGAACGCCGAGGGCCAGGTCTCGCACGATTCCGGAAAGAGCGGCGACGAGCACAACAAGGGCAAGATTTCCGGGTGGATTAAGAACAAATACCGGGAGGCGAAGGAGACGGCCGAGCAGCGGCGTAACAAGTCGCCGTCGCCCACGGATCCGTCTGCAACGTCCACGTCTACCCTGTCAGGCGTTATTCGCGGCAAGAGTGTGGATCTTGACCGTGTCACCGAGGAGAATGAGAAGGCGCCATAATATGGTGGCCTCGTCCCGTCTTAATCTTTTCTGTTGTCTTTTTTGTCTTTTTCATATGCGTTTATAAAGGAAAGGAAAGGAATCCGGGGAAGGAACTTTCAATGGGGAACAAAAAAGAGGGGAGATATAAAGATGGAGTGGGCCAGGTATGGCCATTTTTTGGGCTGTTTATTACTTTTTGGTGTTCACTGTCTATTACATTGCCCCTTTTCCCGTCCCGTCCTCTCACATATCTTTTTTTCTTGTTCCCTCTCCTCCATCCAGTCACATCCCATCACAATTACCCCATTTGCTTTTTTGTTTGTAACTCTTTTTGTTTACTTTTCTCATTCTCATTTTTTATATTTTTGGGCGGTGTGTCCCGCAACGAAGGATACCCCAAAGGACGTTTTTTATTTTATTTTACTTTCTACTCTCTTCTATTCTAACACCTTATTTTCTTGGCTTTATTGAACATAAAGAGAGAAAGACGTCCCGAGAACGCGGTTTTGGGTTGTGAGATACTTTTTCTGGAGTTTAATGTCTTCTTTTCCTCGTCCTGCTCTTACCATACTCAAACCCCATTTTTTGGTTTTTTGGTTACTGTTTATTATACACTCCCCATGTTTATTCACACCACCCATTATACACTTGTCCCCTGAACAAATGTTCATTGTTGTGATGTCTATATTGTTGTATAGGATAAGCCTGCCTACACGGAATGGCCTCAAAACGAAGAGAGGTCTTGGATACCTTTTCTTCGCTACTTTTGATAAAATCCCTTTGGACCAATACAGGGTGAGGGTCAGAGCACTACATGATACCCGCAGCATGGTTGATGTCTAACATGCGTCATTTTGCAGAACTAGAATGGAAAGGTTCATGATTCAGCATGCTGTTCTGCTGTGTGTCAAGCCCTATTAGGGCAGATTCGGTTCTGGTCTGAGTGGACAAGCATCGTGTAAGTGAAGGCAATCTCAACAGGGAATGCATGTTTAGCCAAAGCTCTCGAGAAAACGTCTTTCTATTGTTCAAATCTTGACGAGAATCTATCTGGTTTCTTTGGACCCATTCTTCTCTATGTTTTCCAGTAAACCCTGGGGCCATGTCGTGTCACTGAATGACACCCTCTATCTGCGCCTGGCAAGCAGGCTGCGACGGCTAACCGTCTCAATCTGTTGTGAGAAATCGAGGAATCATCTTTGAAAATGTTCTATGACGAAGGAAACGAAATTGTTAAAAAAAAAAAGACAAAAAAGACAGAAAATCCAAATAAGAGTGGGGAGACTCCCGCCCAGGAATCGCTTCCCAACGCCGTTGCAGGAGCCAAAACGCCATGTAAATGAGATAATGCGAACAAGAAAACAAGAAACAAGAAAAAAATAGAACAAAGGAAATCAGAGGAGTAAAAGAGCGTGTCTACAAGACCTCACTGCGCTCGTAGCCTTCTGGGCGGGCCAGGGGCTTGGGCGGCTCGCGGCCGGCCTTGTACTCGCTGACAAAGGGGTTGGGGTCGGCCTTTTGGTCGAGGTTGCCGAGGGTGTGGTTGACGCCGCGGTGGCCGGCCTCGTCGGCCCGGATGTAGAGAATGAGGTCGTGCATGGTGCGCTTGCCCTCGGGCATCTTCCAGTAGCGGACGGCGATTTCGGGGACCTGGAAGTCGGGGTTGGTCCAGGCGGGGGTGTGGCCGGCCTCGATCTCGGCAAGGCAGCGCGTGTAGGTGTGGACGGCCTCTTCTTCCAGGTAGCCGACGAAGCGGTGGCAGACGCGGGGGCTCAGGAGGTACGCCAAGAACATGGTGTTAAAGTACACGCCCTGGGCGCCCAGGATCATGAGCTTCATGAACCAGCCGGGCTCGCACATCTTCATAAACGTCAAGAGGTGCATGCGCTCGTTGTACGACTCTTCCAGCAAGGACTCGATCCAGCCGTTGTCGCGCTTGAGGCGGCGGATCGAGTGCAGGTGTCGCAGCATGCCGGCGACCATGCCGGGGACGCCGGCGATCGACTCCAAGAAAATAAAGCGCGTCATCCACTGCGCTTCGGTGAGCGGCCGCTCGGCGGCGACGGCCGTCGTCGGGTTCTTCTTGTCCGACTTTTGGGTGCGGCTCATGCCCGTGGCCAGGTCCATGCCCCAGCGGCAGACGCGCATCAGGCGCCAGGCAATGGTGTCGCCAATGGTCTCGGGGGCGCGGTGGCCGGGCACGACCGCGAGCATCTCGGCCTCCGTGTAGCCGTGATGCGGCCAGGCGGGTGGAGTCTGGCGGATATGTTCTGTCTCGCGGGCCGGGAAGATGTCGCGCATGTGGGCGGCAGACGTCGTCGAGAACGGGGCAGCAGCCGAGCCCGGGCGGCGGCTGATTGATGACGTTGAGGAGGATGTGGGAGACAGCTTGTGCAGGGATGTCTGAGATGAACAGAAAATGGGCATGGCGGCGCGGGCAATCTGGCGGCTGACCAGCTGGGACTGGCCCAGAGCCGACGATGTGATGCGCACCGAAGTCATGATGGGGAAGGTTGTGCGGTAGGATGTGTATAAGAGAGAAGGATGACGTATGGGTATATGGCTTAAAGCCGTATCAATGGTTGGTGTCAATGTTGATATTGAATCTTGAGATGAGTGGCAAGAAAGGGGTCAGGCACAAACTGTCAATGTGCCAGACTGCCCTTTATATGTGTTTGTCTTTGTGTGCAAGGAAGTAAAATTTAAAATGTCTTACACATGCCATGAGGCGGTCATCTGCCAAGGGGGCGGGCGATGTAAGCAAGGTCGCAAGACGGAGTGATGGTGTCCGTGTTGGTTACAGGGCAAATACAGAAGAAAGCCAAGAAACGGAAATGGGCCTAAACAGTCGGAGACGCTGAAATAGCGAACAGCGAAATATACAGGAACGACGTGCAGGGAGAGGAAGGCGCGACCTATTACGATCTTGAGCTAGGGAGCGCAGGAAACAAAAAAAGGAAGCACCAACAAGGAAAGAACGAAGATCCCCAGCGCCAAGCGTCTGTACATGTACAGGTACAGAAGACTACTGATAACACCGCTGCGGCCGTTTGGCTACCTGGGCGAGATGGGGCTCGCTGTGCAAAGCCACTTTGGGATGGCCCTGATTCGCTGACCGTTAGCGCGCTGGTCCAGTGTATCTCGTACCTCGCCTTGCGTCTCTTTTTCTCCAAGCTCACCCTCCTTCATGCCAGCTGTGAACATGGCCTCGTTCTGTGGCATGCCCGCCCCTGGCCGTCTTACGGAGGTGCTGTTTTCATACTGCACGGATACATTAACACGATGCATCAAGGATTCATGATACAAAATAGATGGACTGTCAATGTTACACGGAACTAGACAACGATGGAAAGAGACGACGCGGGCAAAATAAGAGTGACTAACAAGAGGCTCCATATAACGAGCAAATATGCGGAATTGACAGGAAGAAAGAACCATCAGAAAACGTCAAGATAGCAACAAATGCCACATAAAAAAAAGAAGAAGAAAAAAGAAAAAGAAGAAAAAGACCACTGGGGCGTCATTGCACATGCCAAACACCGACATGTTTTCGTCAAACAAACACCGTAGTAAGAGAGAGAGTACGGAGTACGACGTATTGATACGCCAATGCCATGTTGACTTGTGGAACGAAGACTTTTGAGATGGATCACAGAGAGAACAAAAAGAAAACAACCCGGCGCGAGGCAATACGAAATAGGTACCGGCCCCGGTTTTACCGTCAGCCTCGTGTCCGTGAGCCTCGTCCTGTCTTTTTTTTTTCACATTTCTGCGCGGGATGTTCTCGTCTTAGTGGAGTATTGTATTGGTCCAGTACCGCCAGCCCATTGTTACAGCCCCTGAGCCACCACCTTTGCAGGGCACTACAGGGCACTACAGGGCCTTCAAGGCTCTGCAGTGTCAGGTGATGAGCACAATTGTCGGAGACTTTCGGAGAGCGCGACAGCAACAAGGAGGCGTTTGGAGGCGTTTGTAGTCCGTCGCTCTGGATCCCTCCAAAATCATTCCGCATTGTTTTCGTGCCCGACTCAACGTCTTACACGGATTAATAGAAGAAAAGGAAGAAAAAAATAGAGAAAAAAAAAAAACCAGCCCCGACAACAACAAACAAGTCACAAGGACATGAAAAAGTAGACAGGATGAAGACAAGAACGGCAATTAGGAAATGAGTTATTTGACAGCTGAAAATGAAAATTCAAACAAGGACACACTAACACGCTCGGAGAGGCCTCAGTCAACAAGCAAACGGAACTTTAACGGATCTCTTACAAGAAAAGACAAACTGTTGACAATAAGTTTGAATTTTCCTAGTCTCTCACCTGCTTCTAGTGCCCATCCCCTCGGACAGTCAGCGACGGAGGAGATGTGAGGAGACGGAACGGAGATGTTGTATTGTGGCTGCTGTCCCTTTTGTTGACCTCCTTCCTCGTTCCTTTCCTTTGCGTTTTGTTTTCAGTACAAACAAACACACGCCGTTCTCACAAAACATACGACAATTTCAAAAGACAAGCCTAGCCTTACGGCAGGCCGGCAACAGAGTGCAACGGTCTGATCTAGCGTCCCAATAATCTGGACCCTTTATGCTCCCACAAGTTCGTGATGCCATCAATCCAAAGCAATGTGCTGACTACTCAATGTGAGTCTCGTATCGTAACAATACTTTTGTCTTGTTTTTATTCTTTATTGGAGATTTGTCGTGATTTTTTTTTTTCTTTTTAAAAAAAATTAAGGCTATGTGATCACGGAAATCAAAACAAACGACAACCCAAAAATCGACAAAAAATCAATTATCCTGAAAAATATATCCTGTGCGCTGGCTTTGCCCTCTGACTCATTTATGACTGCATATTTCTCTTCTCCCTCCAATCTTTCTGCGCATCCTTATGCACTCTTCCTGCAGCCCTGCAGAAGCGCCAAAATGCGACGCGTTGGGCATGCGCCCAGCCAGTAGTGGTTCTGGATTTTTTGCGACTCTCGAAAGTTTTGGGACGATAGCGACGTAATCCCCCTGCCAGTGGATGACATCATCCCTGTAAATGGGGGTGGTTGTAGAGGGGCATTTCAGGGGAATGTGTGAGTTCGCTCTCAGAATTTGCGCTGAGAGGAAGGAGGGGGCATGGGGACGTGGGACGTGGGACGTGGGACGAAAATACGGCCGGAATAGGAAATCGCGACACGACAGAACGAGGGGCATTTTCTGCAAAAACGATGTGCACTTCTGAGACGAAAGGCGCGAACGGGCGTCTGTTCGTATTCTTTCCTTCCCGTGTAATTCTTTTCAAATATTGTCACCCGCAACTCTGTTTCACATTCTTCTTTTCATCGCTCGCCATGTCGCTCATGCACCTGGCGATCCAAAAGGGACGACCCGGATGCGGATACATCATTGTCATGTCCCGCAAGGGCGCATTCAAGTCAATGATGCTGGAAATGCTTCTGCGCTTTCGCTTGTGGAAATGTCTTTATGTCTTTGTATTTTCCTTATGTTGTCCTTCATGCTGTTCATCGTCATTTCTTTTATAAAGTTGCTCCTTCTGTTTAACTGTCGCGTTCGTGCATCGTACTTGCCTCTTCGTAAGACGGACGCGACGACGGCTAAAGAGAAAACGTGAGAAAAAGGAATATCTCCTTTTTGCCAGACGGTTCTAATCTAGAAAGAGCCATCGACGGCCGCTGCCGTTCTGGCTTTGATTCGCTAGTCGATTTAACAATGTTTTAGTCCCATCAAGATTTTTTTCACTTGGGCAGGAAGCAGAGGCAGACCTCACATTTTGCCTCAGTCGCCCTTGCTGCCCCTTGATACTTCGCCTTGCGCCGTGCCTGCCCAACCTACTGTACTCCTGCAAAACAAGTGACTCTTTTCCACCCAACCGGCTTTTAGTCGCGCCTTCACCATTTTGCCTGGCTGGAAAGGCGTGAATAGCGTGAAAAGCGTCGCAAGGGATCAATTTTTTACTGCCGTTTTTATTTTATCATTTTTTTTTTTGCTCAGTATTCCCAAGAAAAACCCACAATTTCCTTCTCCCGCGCTCCTGCCCCCCGTGTCGTACTGAAGTAATAATACTCTGTCGACAATCTTGCCTCCCTTTCTTTCTCTTTGTTTCTTTCCTCTGACTTCCCTCACAACCTCAACGCACCACTTCTCCGGTCGTCATCCGCGGCAACACCGTCTCACGACACATTCCCCTCCACCCGACGATACCGAATCTCCTTTTCTACGAAACCGCGCAACGAAAAACGAGAACAAAAACTGCCCATCATGCCTGGCAAGTGGGGTGCGTTCAACCGAGAAAAGAAATCTCTCTCTTTTGCTGTCGTTGCCCTCACCACATGGCATGTGATGCATCACATGCATCACATGCGTCTCTCGCCTCGATCTCGCTTCCGTCTTGCTCTCTCCTCTTTGTCGCTTATGGGCCATGTCGATACCATGATGTGGACTGCCGCGAGATGAGGGGCAGACATGAAAGCATGCGAGACTTGCGACTTTGATGCAGATACAACGCCTCTTCACACGTGAATGAACATCCTGCTAACATTGTTACTCTTCCCTCCTGACAGACGACGAAGACGAGTCCTCCAGCTCTGGCTCCGAGGCCAGCGCCCCCGCCCCGCCCCCGCCTTTGCTGCGCCGCGCCAACAAGTTCGAAGACGAGGAGGACGACGATAGTGACGTCCTCGACTCCTGGGACGCAGACGATTCCGAGGTCGAGCGCGAAAAGGCCAAGAAGGAGGAGGAGGCCAAGGCAAAAGCCAAGGCCGCCGCCGCCGCCGCGGCTGCCAACAAAAAGTCCAAGAACCAGCGGATTGCCGACCACGTGTCCAGCCGCGCAAAGGCCCAGGCCCAGGCCGATGCCGACGCAGCCCTGCGCAAGGGCGAGACCGAGGCCGAGCGCCGCGAGCGGATGCGCCGCAGCGAGCAGGAGGCCGACCTGCAGCACGCCGCCGACCTGTTTGGCGAGGCCAGCTTTGGCGATGCGGGCCTGTCGGCGGGCACAGGGTCGGGCGTGCGCAAGTCGGCGGCCGCCCTCAAAGCGTCGGCCATTTCCGTCGACGCCTCGGACCCGTCCAAGACGGTGGACCTGGGCTCGTTGCCTCTTCTCAACCCCGTGACAAAACCCCAGTTTGACAAGCTGCAGCAGACGCTGGGCCCCATTATCAGTGCACACTCGCAAAAAGGCCCCTATGTCCTGTTCGCCACCGACTTTATCCGCGAGCTGTGCCGCGGCCTGCCCAGCGAACAGATCAAGAAGATCAACAGCTCGCTGACGGCGTTGGCCAACGACCGCCTGCGCGAAGAAAAGGCGGCCGACAAGGGCGGCAAGAAGACCAAGGCCGCCAAGACCAAGACAACGCTGGCCATATCGCGGCCCAGCACCATTGACACGGGCTCCTACGACGACGATGCCTACGGAGAGTGAGTGACGCCCCACGAAGCACGATTTTGTGTTACGAACAGCCTGCTAACGTTTACAGTGACGACTTTATGTAAGAAGCGCGTCTCTTTTCCTTTGTCTGGGTTTCTGTAGGAACAATGTACGGCCTTTTTTAGGGCAACGGAGGGTATAACGATATCCTAGCCTCTGTCTTTCTGTCTTTCATCATTTTGTCCTTTTGTCTCAAGACCTCCATTTTTCTCGTTTTTCATTTTACACATTCACACTTGTTTTTATATCGCTGGTTTATTTGATTTTTTTATACAGAGGGAAAAGAAGGGCCGAGGAACGACGCACTGCCGAGGCAGAAACAAAAAGGAGGAAAGAGGGAAAGAAGAGGGTTAATTACGCATTTGCATGGCATACGGATAAAGACACGGGACAGAGAAATGGAAACGAGACCATACGAAGGCCGCTGAGTGAAGAGTGAAAGAGTGACGAAAGAGGAAAGAAGAGCGTGAGATATGAGAGAGCATGTGCGAGGAAGCCGGGCATTATTTCCTACCATGTCTATTGTGTTTGATTTTTGTTCCCATTTGACTCAGTTCATCTCGCTTGCTTTGATATGCCCCTTTTCATCGTGCCCCTGAGATGCAATCTAGACCACACACTGCACCCTTCCTACTTTGCGTCCTACATTGCGTTTTCTTTTCTTTCCTTATCTTCCTGTTGTTAGCCTTTTCCGCTTAGCTACGTTGTCTAGAATAAATACAGGACGTGATTGTCATTATATCGTTAACGGAGTAAAGAGAAATGATGTCATGTATGTACGTACGTATATATAAACTTCCCATGTGTTTTTTTTGTCTTCCGTATCCCTTTCCTTGGCCACCTGATTATCACCTTCCCATATATGCATTTCTGTGAAAACACCTGATGAAAAAAATAGAACAAAAAACAAAACCTAGATCCTCATTATACCGCCCTTTTTTGATATAAACGCCGCAAATAAAAAATCAAAAGCAGTAGCCTCCAAAGTCGCTTTCATCCCAGGTTGCGATCTATGAAGAGAGAGGAAAGCAGAAAAAGAAGACCAAAACCGTGCTCGCTCCTGAAATCAGATGAAAAGAGAGTCGAAAAAAAAGAAGAAAAAAAAAAAAAGTGGAGTGGTATCTTTCGCAGGACAGTGTCCTACATTAGGTCACCTGCAACGCCCGCCAGCAGTGCATGCACCACCATGCTGAGCGTCCAGAACCCGACCTTTTTCAGCCGCCGCACGCGCGACTGCTGATCCTCGACATCGTGGGCAAACGCCGCGTACACCTCGGCGGACGTGTCGTCGAGCAAGCCGCAGTCATAGGTGGTCCAACTGCCGTCAAAGTCGGACAAGTGTTTGACGACGCGGCAGCTGATGGGAATGTAGGTGCGCTTGGCGTTAATATAAGCGACAATGGGCCGGATGAGGGCGGCATTGACGTAGGACTGGGCGCGGGTCTGGCCCAGAGCGTTGGTGGTGGGGAAGAAGGGCACGGCGGCGCGGACGTCGTTGAGGTGCAGTCGCAAGTCCATCACGACGTACTGCGGGAGCGGGTCGTTGGGGAATGTGGGGGGCTTGATGACTGTGGGTGTTGATGCGGTGGTGGGTGCTGTCGACGTCGCCGGCTGCGCCGTTACTGGCGGCGTGGCTGCCGATTTGAGCGCCTCCTGCTGGTCCCAACCCAACTGGCCGGCATGGCCACCGCGCTTGCTGTTGCTGCCAAACGACGTGTCGACTTCTACCTCGGGCGTCGTTTCTTCGTCGTCCTGGCCATCCTTGCCCCGGCGGCTGCCATAATTTCCGTCTAGAATGCGAATATAGCGGTTGCTCGTCACGGCTTCTTCCATCTTGTCGTAGAAATCAATCATGGCCTTGGCCAGGCCCTCGTCCTCATCGGCGGGGAGCATCACGTCGGCCACAATGTCGACGTTGCCTTCGTAGATCCAGCCAAACGGACCCGGATCGCCGCGGTTCAAGTGGTCAATTTTGAGGCCATCGATCCGCAGACGGGTAAACTTCTTCCAGGCAAGCGCGGCCTCGGGGGACATGGGCTCGATGACCGGGTTGTTGATGTTATGGTGGCTGTTGTCGACGACGCCCGGCAAAAGATTGGCGTTTTGGACCTGGCGTGGGTGCATGGTAAAGAGGGACCCATCATACGCGCCCGAGACATGGTTGGCGCACAAGAAATCGTAAAACAGCCACTGTTTGCGCAGCTGCGGCAGTTCGCAGGTGAAAATGGAGGCGGAAAAGGGCCGGAAGCCGTCAGGCTGGTGCACAGTGACCATGAGGTCCTCGAGCTTGAAGCGCTCAATCTCAAAGTCGCCGGGCTGGTGCTCGTGCCGGAACGAAAAGGGGTCCAGTGGCCCGTCGGACCATTTCACGTGGGTGCGGTCAATCACACCGCGCACGCCACGGACTTCGACGTCCTTGAGCATGCCCTTGCCGTTCCACCACTTGTAGAAGGACAGGGTGACGTCGACGCTGTTGATGGTGACATCGAACTGGGTGTAGTTGCCGTCGTCGACATACTCTTCGCCCTCTTCAGCCTCGGGTTCTTCAGCGACACCACTGATCGGGTCGTGCGTATGGCGTGCGGCGGCAATGGCGGCCGCGCTGGACGACGAGCCCTTTGTGACAGAAGACTTGCTCTGGCCGGGGCGGCGCGAGACAAAAACATTGCGGAAGGTAATGACGCCATTCTTCCACTTGGGGACAATGGCCGACTCAAAGACGACGGTCACACCGGCCGACTGCGTAAGGTAATCGCCAACCCACTTGGCCAGTTTTTCTAGATATGTTAGCATGCGCGCACTTCCCAGGTGGAAAATAGTGAATAATACGTAATTTGTCACGGGAAAGAACTCACCCTGTGCAAAAACGGTGTTGATGGTCAGGATGACCAGCGACATGAACGTGGTCGTGCCGACCAGGATCCAAACCAAATGGCCCAGCATGAACCACGACAGAAAAGCACCCCATTCATCCGCGTTCCAGGGCCGCATGCTGCGGATGGTGAGCCACTTGAAGCGGACCTTGAGCCGCTGAGTGAAGCCGTTGGCGGCAGCTAGGAGCTCTTCTTTCGTTGGGCGATGCGGGATCTTGGGCAGATGGGACTGCAGGTACTTGGAAACGGAGGTGGCAATCGTCTCGGCATCCTCGCCTTCGGGAGGGTGCGGTTGTGGCGGCGGTTGCTGGTGGTCTTGTTGCTGGGGCTGTTTTTGTTGCGGCTGCTGATGTTGCTGTCCTGCTGCGCCCCTGTTTTCGTCAGTTGCTGGTGATTTTCGTGCAGACTCTGCCTTGTCTCCGTTGCTAGGGGACTGTGACTGGCGTGATGAGGGGGTGTTGTTGCTGTTGCCGCTGCTTATGCTCTTGTACCGTCTTCTCTCAGAGCTCCATACTGGCAGTACTTGCTCCTTGCCCTGTCCCGTGCTCCCCAGTCTTGACAGAAGAAGCATCCCATGTTGTCTTCTTTGTGGTGGCTGTTGTGACGGTTTGCGATGCAGTTGATGATGCTGTCGTTGTTGATGCCGCCATGCTTGCCGGGCGATGTGGCTTATGCTCGATTTCTGTGCCGCCGTCTGTCCCGAGAGTGCCGTATCGGCCGCAGCTGTGCATGTCGCAACAACAGTGGAGGGTGGTGTCGAGGGCGAGCTCAGGCCAAGCAAGAGAAGACCGCCGGAGGTGCAGCTTCGGCGGACGTGGTTCGGCGAGATTTTGGAGTTGATGTGGTTGGCGGGAGGCAGGCCAAAGCTCAGGTTGACGTTGAAGCGTGGCAGGCGGCCGGAAAATGTGAGCTGCCGCCCTGACAAGAAGGAGAGTGTTCGTCTTGCAGCCTTGCTTCCGCCGCGGCCGCCTGCTGCTTCGGCGATCGTCGCTGAGGCCATGGAATGGGCGGAAAACACCGAGTGCGCAATGCCCAGCCCCGTCAGGGCCTGCCGGCCATGCCGTTGAGTATACCGCCGGCTGAATGAAGGCGCTTTTGCTTGTGTCCCGGCCCACGACTCAACCGAGTCCCGGACTGATGCCCAGAAACGGCGACCCAGTTGATGGGTCGATGCAGAGCTAGAAGGCATTTTGCATTTTGCGGTGGTGTTGCGAAGGGCGGAGTCGGAGGGTGGGAGGTCGGGAGGGAAGCACGAGCTTGAAAACTCTGCTCGCCGTTGAAAAGAGGTTACGAGAGTCGTGAAGTCGAAAGAGGTCGAGTATCAGTATTGAATATTGGGCGGCCAGAAATCGAAAAGAAAACGCAGGCTAGCTCCAGTACATAATAGTGGGCGGCGTAGGCGCTGCCAGAGAAACCCGGCTAACAAGATTGAAGACTTTCAGTCTTTGTCGTTGGTTCGTGGCGGCTTATGTTGCCTGTCGTGCGATCGTCGAGAAGGTAAAGTATTTACGTTCTTTGTGAATTGGCGGTGGAGGAGGGGAAAGAAAGGGATTATGACGAGAGTGGTTGTCTCAAAAAGCAAGCAACAATATTGGCTGGATTGGTCTCATTCGTTCTTTCCTTGTCTATATTTCTTATGCGTCTCTGCGTTGTCTATTTCCCCTCGCTCCTGCCGGTGTGAAGTCCAGTAGTACACACCTTTTCCTACGAATGACGCGCTCTCTTTTTGGTGCCTTCCTTGTCATTCTTAGGCACTGAGCGCCCAAAGACAGGCGAGAACAGGAAGGCGGGGGGGCAAAAATGTAATTACCAGCCAGAATAAAAGTGGAGGCTGGGGGGAACAAAAGACCTTTTAGCTAGGAGAAAGGTACGTTTGGCGGTGAAGCCGATAAACCCCGATAAGGAAACGGCAGCCAGTATTCTTTCCCCACCAAGGCAGAAAAACAGAAAAAAAAAGTTTAATGGGCAAGTGGGAGGCCCTGCGAATGAGACCGAAAAGGGCCAGCGAAAATTTGGTGCATCCAATATCAAGATCAACGGCATCCAACACCGCCCGACGAACATCGGCAGAAACACAAAGCCGACACGACGACCATACCCCGATATATTTACAACATCCTTACCGATACACACATAGTATACGAAAACAAAATGCCTGCTCCGACTGCCGCCAAGAAGGTGGATGCGCCTGTCGCAGAAGCCAAGCCGAGTATGTCGACGACACAAAACGATGGAAAGAAGTGGTAGAAGAGGAAGACAAAGACTAACAGACCAGTCACCCAGGATGAAGTCGAGACGCTGCTGGATGCGGCCGCCGCAGCCGAGACGCTGACCCTGACCGAGATCCCTGCCGAAAAGTCCACTCCCATCATTCTGGGCGCCAACGACCCAGGCAGCGACGACTTTGCGGCCGGCCTCGACATGGACATTGACGAGGAGTCGCGGCCCAAGTTTGCCGCCGCCAAGGACTCGGAGACGGCCGTGCGCCGTGAAGTCCGCAAAATCCCCATCCCCCCACACCGCATGTCGCCGTTGAAAGCGTCATGGAATAAGATGTACGTCCCCAGATGTCGCCCTACGGTATTTACCACTTGTCATTTATCTGCGTTGTCTGCATACTGACTGGCCAGCTACACACCCCTTGTCGAGAACCTCAAGCTCCAAGTCCGCATGAACATCAAGACCAAGGCCGTCGAGCTGCGGACGTCGCGCAGCACGACCGAGTCGGGCGCAATCCAAAAGGGCGAGGATTTCGTGCGGGCGTATGCCATGGGCTTCGATGTCGAGGACGCCGTCGCCATTCTGCGACTCGACGGCATCTACATCCAGTCCTTTGAGATCAAGGACGTCAAGACGCTCGAGGGCGACCACCTGGCGCGCGCCGTCGGCCGGATTGTGGGCAAGGACGGACGGACAAAGTACGCCATTGAGAACACGACCAAGACGCGGATTGTGGTGGCGGGCGGCAGCAAGATCCACATTCTGGGCGGCTTCAAGGAGATTGGTATGGCGCGGGAGAGCGTCGTGAGCTTAATGTATGTCCCCCTCTCCTTCTTTCTGACTCGTCTATGACCCGTCTATTACTTCCTGCTAACTGTTTAGTCTCGGTAAGCCACCAGGCAAGGTGTACGGCAACCTGCGGTCGATCAGCGCACGTCTCAAAGAGCGCTTCTAGACGTGTTTGCCAGTGTTTATCTTTGTCTTTGTTTTTTTGTTATTCTCGGAGATCTTGGAGATCTCCGAGACCTTGGGAGCTCGCATTATACAGGGCCGGCGTTTTGTGTTGTGTATTTCCTTCATGTTCATGTCATTCTTACGTCCCATTCGTACTTGGCTACAAAAAGTTATTATTTGACGACTTTAAACGGATTAAAAATCATCCATAAACAAGATACACCTAGATAACGTGAAAGTGAGTCAAGTATATTATATTGTTTGGTATCAAAGGGATATCATTGTAAAGGTCATCGCTATCCATCACAATATTCATGAGACTACTCCAAATCGTCCTCCGTTCCAATCACTACCGAATGTGCACCTCCACACTGTCCATATCTTCCATCTCGGCCTCGCCGACGGTCATGCTGCCTTCCAGCTCGTCGCCATCCCACGAGATGATGACCGTCTGCTCTGGCGGAATGCCGCGCTGCAGCCGGAAGGCTGTGGCCAGAGTCTCAACAGTCGTGTCGCTGTGGGCGGTAATTCTGAGCTTCTCGTAGTCGCGCGAGTTGAGCACGAGGCGGATCTTGCTGCTGCCGGCCTCGGGAGCGGCGCTCGCCCGTGCACTATCGCTCCCTTGTTGCTGAACATCGCCTCCATCTCCTACTTCATCGTCGTCGCTGATCTCCTCGACAAGCTCGCCCAGGTTGCGGCGGCGGCGGCGGTCTTCGGCATCGAGGTACTCGGTGTACAGCGCCTCTGTCCAGATCTCGAGGTGCAGGCCGCCCGACTGGAAGCCTGAGCCTGAGCCCGAGCCCGAGGACGCGGCAGTATGGTCGCGGAAGCGGCCCTTGGCGTCTGGGCGAATGCCCAAGGAAGCGCCCGTGGTAAAGTTGTAGATCTTGCTGCCCTTCCACGTCAGGAGGACGGTGGCCGCCTCGTCTTCGCTCAAGCCGACGCCGTGCTTAGCGGCGTGGTTGAGGTAGGCGTTGCGGACGTGTTTCATTTCCTGGTCCATGCGCATCATGGCGATGAGGGGCGGGACGGGAACGGGGAGGTGGGAAGTGATGAAGACGCGGTACTGGTTTTCAGTGTGTGCGGGTTGCGAGGAAGGGATGACGGTTGTGCCCGATGGAGTTGCGGATCTGGCGTCAGGCTCTGTCGGCGTGCCATCGACTGCCTCGCCAGTCTGGGTCAGGTTGGAGCCTGATCGTGAGATGGCCGAGACGGTTGTTGCCTGCGAGGCCGAAGTGGGGTTTGTCGTCGCGGGTGTTGTCGCCGTCGTATTCGAAGAGAAGATACCGCCCGGACCAACAGCCTCTCCGGAGCTTTTGCCAAAGACAGACGCCAGCTCGGCCTCCTTTTTCGCTTTGGCGGCCGCTATTCGGGCCCTCTCAATATACTCTGCAAATTCTGGGTCGGTGACTTCAGCGACCGTGTCGGTTTCCTTCTCTGCAGCCTTTGCTGCGCTTCTCTTTGCTGGCCAAGACGGCTTGACATCAACGTCCAAGTCCGAGTCCGAGTCGTCGGTCGAGTCGATCACCACGACTGGGTCGTTCCTGGCCGAACTTCTAGTTGACCGTTGTGACTGACGAGCGGGTGACCCCTGAGGACTGCCATTGCTCTTGGCATCTGCGTACACAATTCTGGAGTTAACCGAGTGTGTCGTGGCGTTGCCCTTGCCCTTGTCGAGCCGTGGACGCGAAACAGGAGAAGGGCTCGCCGTGGGCGACAGTGGTGATGCACGCCCGTTTCCTTTGCCGTTTCCGTTGCGTATTGGAGACCCCGGTGGCGACGGTGACTCTGACTGTGTCGGTGACCGGCTGTACCCTCTTGACTTGCTGTCTCGTTCTTCGTACGACACCTTGCGCCGTTTGGGTTCGTGGTCGTCGTCGGCATCGTGGCGGCCGTCGACTCGCTCCTCGGGTGACGAGGACCGTATACTTGGCTTTGTATCCCTCCCCTTCTCCTTCTCTTTCCCCTTGTTCTTCCTGGCGGCCGCGGCCTCTCTTGCTTCCTTGGCCTTGCGCTGCTCCTCGAGCACCTTTGGAAAGAAGAACTTGGCGCGGCGGAAAGCGTTGACGCCCGAGTCGTCTTGGGCGGTTTCGGCGGCGTTCGCCTTGGCTTTGGCCGACAGTTCGAGTTCGAGGTCGAGGTCAGCGTCGATGCTCGCGAGCAGGGCGGACAGTTTGCTGTTTCGATCGGCGGCAGTGGTTCCCGTGGTTCTAGTGGTTCCAGAAGAAGCACTACCAACGCGGGGCGGCTTCGACGGCCGCTCCGCTTCCATGGTCACGAGTGTGAGGCACGATTCGTGGGAAAGTCGAGGATGTGTGGACTCTGGCGCAGAGGCTGTTGTGAGCTGACGCGATCGGACAACGTGCCGTGGACGTGGGGAAAAAGACTGTCAGAGTTGAGGTCAAAGTCAAATACTAGACAACACTCGACATGGTCTAGCCTCGTGAATTGCACGCGTGCGCTGAACTTTACTGGCCCGAAAGCGTGTCAGCGGGTGTATAGCGTGTAAATGGGACTGAAGTCAGGGCAGGCAGCCAGCGTACGTAAGCAGTCTTCGGAGATGGTACTGTAAGCTGACCGATTATATAACATCCATAAAGTGGAGACAGTGACCCCAAGAGCGCGGAGAAGATGGAGAAAATGGGGCAAGAACCGTCAGGCAGGCGGCTGAAGCCCAAATTTCTGAGTCGACAGGCTTGTAGCGAGGTTTGTCGTTTGTTGATTAGAAGGTCGCTGGGGGGCTGCCCATTGGAGAAGGCCTGGTTTGCCGAGGTATGCCCACAGGACTCCATGCGAATGGGGAAGTTTCCCAAATGGTAAAAGCGAAACAGTGAGACAGCACAAGCGAATGTGAACAAACGTCGTACTTTTGGACAATTACAATTGACGGGCAAGGTAGCAAAGACTCTCTGTCCTCACCCTTTCTTTTACCTCGCGCATTTTCGGTTTTCGGTTGTTCGCACTCGTTTTCTCGTCTCGTTCAGCCCGCCAGTTCGCTCCTTCCCCATCCGCTTTTGCCCTTTCCCCAGATTCTCGCTGTGATTGCCCCGACGGATTCGCCGAGCTGCAAGCTTGTGATACTCCAAAAAGCTGAAAAGCGACGAATCCCCGTGTACTGACTGACGACGCTTTGATTTGTACAACGGCAAGCACATCTCGTTCCGACTTCTCTTCGACATCCTCATACACCTCTACACTTCGATACTCTACACACAATGGGCAGCAAGCAGCCTCACGAGTTCATCAGCCCCGTGTGGCGGGATGGCATTTTCAGTAAGCCCTTCCTCTTCTGGTTATTGACATTGACAGGTTGTGATTGTCCTCCTAACGACTGTAGACGGCCGCGTCGTCTTCGTGACGGGCGGCGCCGGTGACATTTGCTCGGCACAGGTGCGCGCCATGGTGTACCTGGGCGCCAACGCGTGTATTATTGGCCGCAATGCGACCAAGACCGAGACGGCCGCCCAGGACATTGCCAAGGTGCGCAAGGGCGCGCGTGTGATTGGCATTGGCAACGTCGACGTGCGCAACTACGACAACCTCAAGGCGGCGGCCGACCGCTGCGTGGCCGAGCTGGGCAGCATTGACTTTGTGATTGCAGGCGCGGCCGGCAACTTTGTGGCGCCGCTCGCCGGCCTGTCGCCCAACGCCTTCAAGACGGTCATGGACATTGACACGCTGGGCACGTTCAACACGATGAAGGCCACGATCGACTACCTTGTGGAGTCGGCCGGCCAGCACCTCAGCCCCAACCCCGAAAACACGCCCCCCGGCGGCCGCTTCCTCGCCATCTCGGCCACCTTCCACTACACCGGCCTGCCGCTCCAGTCGCACGTCTCGGCCGCCAAGGCCGGGGTCGACAGCATTGTCGGGTCGGTTGCCCTCGAGTACGGCCCGCGCGGCGTCATGGCCAACGTCATCGCGCCCGGCCCCATCGAAGGCACGGAGGGCATGGAGCGCCTGGCCAGCCAAGACGCCATTGCCGCCGACGCCGCCCAGGCGAATAGTTTGCAGCTCCGCCCCGGCATCCGCGGCGGCGCTCCCGGCATCCCCAGCGGCCGCTGGGGCACTGTGCGCGACATTGCCGACGCCACCGTCTACCTGTTTAGCGCATCCGGCGACAATGTCAACGGCCACGTGCTGGTGGTCGACGGCGGCTCGTGGCGGCGGCAGGGCGGGTCGCTGGGCGTCGGGCTGGACCCGGGCATGCAGTACCCGACGTATTTGCTGTCGGGCGAGGTGTCGACCAAGGTCAAGGACGGGCGGAAGAGCAAACTGTAGTGGGTGCGTTGCGTAGCTGGGAGATGAACGAGATCCCAACGTTGGATCCAAGTCGAGTTACGACATGATCGGGGTTAGAGGGACGGGCATTGCATGTTTGGATAGGTTGCACTGTACGAATAATATCGCATCTGAATCGCTTGGACGAGATCCTACGGTCTTTGAATCTCGTGGAAGTCAAGAATCAATACTCCTGGGAAGAACGGCAGTTGTGTTTTGCATACATCGCTCACGAGTACTATCTCATCACCCTATCATCCCATCTAACCATCGCGTCGCCGATTGGACGCCGTGCCAATCGCCGTGCATTGCATTTTGCTATCAGTATCAGCGGGTGCTACTGTGTTTAGTGATGGATAGTTCAAGCCAGCGCTAATGCCGCTCGATGGAGACCCACGATCCTTTTTTTTACTTTCCTTTTCTTGTCAGGTTTTGTGACAGTAATCATTGGCCGATGACAGGAGCTGATACCCTAAGGTTGTTCTTAGAGGGTTCTTCTTGGATGGTAGTTCAGCAGTGAAAGCAATTGGAGATCTTTCTTACATATAAACGGACAAAAGAAGAAGGTAAACCACACTTTTTTTTAAATATTATTTACGTTTCTTTCTTTTCTGCTTCTTCTCTGCTTCCTGTCTCCTACATCGCCACCCCGAGAAAAGTTGCCTGTTAGGGCATTGGCCGCGGAGCCGATCGTCCAAGAGATGATAAAGAAAGCGTGGGAGGCGCGTGGGAGTGTGTCTGGTCCAGTGGAGAAAAGGAGGGGAAAAACTGGTGTCTCCGCGGAACTGAATCTTCTTTTGTCTTCACGAACAGCTTCGACTCGAGATGCTCGCTGCAAGAGCAAAGTAAACAATAGCAATGAGAATTGTGAATGAGAATTGTGAATGAGAATTGTGAATGAGAATTGTGAATGTGCTCAGTACTCAATGCTTTCTTCTTCATTCTGCGGTTCTATCGACATTCTTGCCCGCACCTACATGGCCGGCGCCGACCGTCGCCTCCAGATCCCTCTTTGGTCTCCTCTTTCCTGTGATTTTTAGCTTTGATCTTTTAGCTTGTATCTTTTAAAATCTTAGCTTTTACTTTTCCGTCACAGTAGGCACTACCCGTCGGCGCACCGCCGCGCACCGTCACCTATCGTCCCTAGGGTCCCTATCAGGCTGTCCCTGTCCTTGCTGTCTACATACGCCCTTTGACATCAGAAAGAATATAGCTGCAGACGATGTAAAGGGCCATGGAAGAACGCTCGCACAACATGCATCGTATATACAGTATTCCGTATTACACCGAATCTCGAGATCGGCAGTGGCTCTCGAGTGGCTTGCAGCCTTAGGCCTGCAGCCTGCAGCTTCGACAGCATTTTAGTGCGACTGACTCGACAGAGGGTAGTCCCCTCCATGTCAAGACTTATCGCTTGATTTCCCCGCCGAGTCGGGAGGTTGGCGGACAACGCTTTAGGTATTTCGTCACTTTGTCACAAGTCTGAGCCCAAAGTATCTTCACATCTCCTCGGGGCCTATGTAGACCTTTTGCGCTTTTGAGGACGGCATCTTATCTCTTTTGCGAATTTCCATCTGGTAATAGAAGTTCCAGCACGTCTTGGGCCTCTTTCCTTGTTTACTTCTGCCGATTCCAAAGATGCTTGGAGCTCAGTAATACCCAATGCCCCAATGTGACAGGCCTTGCCACCAAGGCCATGCTGGGGACGATATCGGTCTTGGGTTCTGGTTCCGATGCAGGCCCTGGAGGAGAAAGCAAGAACAGGCCTCTTCCATTCTGACCTTTGCACTTGTATTTGAGATCCCGAGATATCCTAGTAGTGGAGGTGTGCTGAAAAAGAATTGTTGCATTTGAGCATGCAGAGACGTCCCCAGACGAGTATTCCCTGTTTCCCTCCGAGGAAACGCAGTGGACATGGACATGGAGCGGACGAAGTGCGGGCGAGAGTGGAAATGTCCATGTAAGAGAGAAGAGGACCGGACAGGCCCTACCGTGTTGAAAAAAAAAATAGTAAAAAGTACAATGTCCACATAGAAACGCTATCGTCCGTTTTTTTCTCTTGGCGCGAAGCTTCTCTCTCACCACTCTGCTTCTTGCACTTTATCTTAGCTTCCCCTCCCCCGTTTATCTTGACTTTCCCATATTCTCGTGTTGATCTCGTTTTCTTTTCCTCCCTCTTTCTCCTCTCTCTTATCTCCTCCTTTCTTTTTTTTTTTTTGTTTCTCTCCAATTATTCAGAATTGTCTTGAGGGTTGACATTTGACACTGCCACGACTTACACCTACAAGTCGCACTCTTATCACTTACACAACTCCTCCTCTTCACACCCCCACCAACATGCACTCAACACTCCGGGCTTCGGCGTCGGGCCTGCTGCTCGCCGCCCTGGCCGCGGCGCCTGCTTCCGTCGCCGCCGACGAGTCCGTCCTCGGCATCTATGTCTTCCACCGCCACGGCGACCGTACCAGCAAGTCCTGGTCGCCCACCATGCTCACGGCCCTGGGCGCCGACCAGGTGTTTGAGAGCGGCAACTACTTCCGCAACCGCTACGTCGCGAGCAACGCCTCCTCGCGCGTCGCCAACGTCGCCACCGACATTGCCGTGCTCTCGCAGCTGACCGTCACCGCGCCCGTCGACAATGTCCTGCAGAGCTCCGCCAATGTGTTCACGCAGAGCCTCTACCCGCCGGCGGGCAGCCTGGCGCAGCAGACGCTGGCCAACGGCACCGTCACGGAGGCACCCTTTGGCGGCTACCAGTACATCCCCGTCAATGTCGTGTCGAGCGCGTCCAGCGCGTCCGGCAGCGAGGACAGCGGCTGGCTGCAGGGCAACAGCGGCTGCAACAACGCCATCATCAGCAGCAATGCCTACTTTACGAGCGCCGACTACCTCGACACGCTGGCGAGCACAAAGGACTTTTATGCGAGCCTGCTGCCCGTCGTCAACTCGACGTTCACGGCCGCCCAGGACTCCTTCAAGAACGCCTACACCATCTTTGACTATATCCACGTCGCGGAGATCCACAACCAGTCGATCCCCTCGTCGGACCTGCTGACCGACGACGTCCTCTTCCAGCTGCAGACCCGCGCCGACCAGCACGAGTGGGGCCTCGCCTACAACGCGTCCGAGCCCGTGCGCGCCATTGCCGGCGCCGTCCTGGCCGGCGAGATCCTGCAGTCGCTCAACAAGACCGCCCAGACCGCGCCCACCGCCACGTCCGCCGCCCGCCTCAACTTCCAGTTCGGCGCCTACGGCACCTTTATGAGCTTCTTTGGCCTGGCCAACCTGACCGCCGCCAGCCCCGACTTTATGGGCGTCGTCGACTATGCCTCCGCCATCGTCTTTGAGCTCGTCACCAACGCCTCCATTGCCGACGCCACCAAGCCCCTCGACCCCGCCGACCTCTCCATCCGCTTCCTGTTCTCCAACGGCTCCGCCGGCCTGACGGGCGGCCTCAAGGAGTACCCCCTCTTTGGCCAGGCCGAGGTCGTCCTGCCCTGGACCACGTTCGCCTCGGAGATGAACAAGTTCGCCATTGGCAACACGGCCTCGTGGTGCAACGCCTGCGGCAACACCACGGGCGTCTGCGACCCCTCGGCTCTGGGCACCGGCAGCGCCACCGCCAGCAGCAACAACAACAACGGCAACGGCGGCGGTATGTCGCGTGCTGTCGCTGGCGTCATCGGCGCCCTCGTCACTCTGGCCGTCATCCTCGGTCTCGAGGCGCTCGTCATGCTCGCCGGCGGTCTGCGTGTCGTCAAGAAGAACGTTGCCGTCGCCGGCAAGGCCACGTCGAGCAGTGCATAAGTGTGGAGGACTGTGCAATTTTGTTTTTGTCAGGTTGGACAAAAAGTGTCAGATTGTGTGGGTTCTGAGCACCGTTGTGCCTTTTGGGCCCTAGCCTAGTTAATGAATGTCGTAAAAGTGAATCTGCGACAGCAAATGTTATATAATGAAAAATGAAAAGTAATGATTCAATAAGAAAATATAAAAAACCAAATGATGTCCAATAGCTAATAAAGTGGCGCCTGTGACGCCATCCCAATTACATTAAGGAGACTTTTTGGTGGCAGCCTCCCATGCCAGCAAACAAAGACAAAGGAACAGGAAAAAGATAGCCAAAAAAGGAAAGTCCGGGCTTCGAATAGAACAATGAATGATAAAATAAGATCTAGTGGTAGATGATGGATACGAGAGAGGTATATCAAAAGAAAAGGAACGGAAATGGTTGTGATGACTGACGGATGACGAGTAAAGGAGAGTGAGAAAGAGAGTGAGGGTCAGAAGTCAAACGTTCGACGCAGAACACCCACACGTAGCCGCTTATCTCAGCCCCAGCATCTTGAGAATGTCGTGCCGGTAAAAGAAGCTGCGGTTGCGCTTGCCAAACACGTACATGGGCACCGCCAGCAGGCACACCACCAGCTGCACGCTGCCCAGCGCGTTGAACACGGGCCGCGCCTTGGTGCCGTTGGCCACCAGCCAGTCGTACGCCTTGTACGTCAGGCCGTAGCTGAAAAAGTTCTTGAAGATGAGCAGGCACGTGAAGCCCTCGATGGACAGGTCGCGGTACGCGTCCACAATGTACAGGCTGCTGGCGACGGCGCCAATGACCATGCCGCAGACCTCGAAGCCAAAGAACACAAGCGGCACCGCCCAGTTGAACTGTTCCTTCATCATGCCGTCAATGGTGATGCCAAAGCCGTACAGTCCCATGACGCCAAAGATGAGCTGCGGGATGATCAGGACCAGACGGAACTCGGGCTCGTAGATGCCATTGTTCATCTTGGTCAGCTTCTTGGCGCTCCAGTCGGCCAGCAGGCCGGCAATCAGGAAGCCAAAGATGGCGCCAATGAACGCGCCCGTGTACGCATAGCCCGTCTTGACCTCGTCCCACCACAGCGGGTAGCCCAAAAAGAACTCGGCCATGATCACGCCGATAAACACCGTCCAGCCGATCAGCGTGCCCTGCGTCAGGCTCGCCCACAGGAACGCCGGCTGCAAGAACAGAGGGAAAGGGCGCAGGAACAGCTTGAAGAAGTTCTCGTCTGTCTTCCGGCCGTTGAAGAGCGCAAGGCTCTTCCAGTACGACACCTTGGCTGGCACGGCCGGTGCGCCCCCCTCGACATCGACAGGTGCGGCAGGAGCGGAGGCGGCAGTAGCAGCCTCAGGCGCCGTGGCGGTGGCAGCGGCAGCGCCGGCCGTCTTCTCCGCCTCGTCGTTGCCAGACGAGTCGCGCTTGCCAATTGGCCCGGCACCGTTGCGGATGGCAACGTTCTCGTCTGTGGCGAGCAGATCCAGGTTGAGGGTGTCGTCGCGGCGGTAGGCGGTTTCCGGGCAGAAGAAGATGATGAGGGGCAGGCAGACGGCGCAGAAAATGGCAATCAGGTCGAACGTCCACCACCACTTGATCGTGTGGGTGATCTTGCCGACAACAATGGGCGTGAAGAAGGAGCCGCCAAACACGGCCAGGTTGGTGAAAGCCATGCGCTTGCCGCGCTGGTGGACGAAATACAGGTCACCGACGGCGGCGTTAACGAGAGCCTCGAACGGCGCGGTGCCGACGCCCTGGATGATACGCGCCCACAGCATGCTCTTGTAGTTGCGGTTGACGGCACCGCCCCAGGCGCTGCTGCCAATCAGGATACATGTGCCAAGCACGAAAGCATGGCGCTTGCCCCAGATGCGACTTGATGGGACGAAAAAGGTGCCAGCGAAGCCCACGCCGAGCAGGTAGTAGCCGGTCAACAGGGCGACCTTGGTGAAGTCACGCGTGAACCAGAGCGAGAGCGTGATCGTGTTGGCGGCGAGAATCGGGCCGAGGGCGGTGCCGAAGATGGCAGTAATCGAGAGAATGGCCGTGATGACATCGCGCTTCCAGAGCGGCCAGTTGAGGGGATCGTTGGGGTCGTCGGACGGCTGCGGCACGAGGATGATGGGCACCGGCCCGCTGGTGTCGCACTTGAGGCCCTGGAGGCCGTCGTGGGCAATCTGTGGTCGTTGAGGATCGTCAAAGTACCGGGTCGTGCCTGTAGATGCGCGGCGCACACGGTAGTTAGCAAACAAAGATTGGTGGCCAAACAAAAGGCGCCGCGCGCGCCTCGCAAAATCAAACAAAGAATAGGAAATCCCTTGGCGAGGCTGCGAGCGGCACATGACGGCTGCTTCAATCAAAACTACCATCGCGGTGTTACAAACGTACCAGGAACATGTTCCATAGCCCGGTCCTCAAGAATTCCCAGCCCCATGGTGAACAGAGGGGGCGTTGCGTGATCGTGAGGTGTGGGCTTCTGCCAGTCGATGTGAGAATTTCACCCTGGTTGTGTATGACGGGACTGAGTCTGTCTTGAGTCTGAGTCTGAGTCTGAATCTGAGGAGGTTCCCGGGTCGGTGGGAATCTGGCGTCAGCTCTCAGATTGAGGCCAAAAGCGTGTGTCGAGTGAAGCCGCAAGTTGATCCCGTGATGCGAGAAATTCAGACGTCAAAAAGGGCCGAGACCGTGGGAAGGGGGAATGGAACAAAAGAAGAGACCCGGAAAGAAAGAGTGAGCCAAGCCCCGGTCGGGATGGCGAGTGATAATAAAACGACTGTCCCAGAAGGATCGGGGGTTCTGCTGAAGCGCGGCGTGTTGAGTGGCTCCCGAAGAGGAACAGGGCCTATTCCTTCCTGAGAGATGAGCTCGAATGGCGTAAACAGGAAAAGGGGGGCGGTGTTGTCGCAGCGGGCAGATGGGATTGAATAGCGGGCGAGCATGCAGTGGAGATCACTAACAAGGACCACCCTAACAAGTGGTGAGCAACAGGATGCGCTAGTTGTCCCTGGCGGAGAGTCCTGAAGGAACTTGTGGAGCGCTAGCAACGAATAGACTGAGACAAGCGTTTTTTGAGATGAAAGTTTTGGCCACTGGTCCGCGCGCGAACGGTGGAAGTTGCCGTGTCTTTGATGGATTTGGTGGGATGTTGTGTATTGGTGGCTTTTATGGGTTTATGCAACGGTCTAGGCTGGGCGAAGAGAGATACACGAAAAAGAACCAACGATGAACAATGGAAGAAAATGATGAAAAAGAAAGACAAGAAGAAGACAACAGGAGCGAAGAGATTCGCAGAAGGTATGGCGCTAAAGCAGGGCGGACAGCAAAATGACAAAAAGTGGCAGCCATAAGGGAAAGATGGTGTGCGCGTGGGCTGCTGTTGCCGATGTTGCAGCAGGTCGCACCTTCGGGTTTTCACATAAATCTACCCCAAGACTGAAGGGACGGAAGGGACGATGGTGTACATGTACTTCTGAATCGGAGCGTGGACAATTGGGAAGCTGCGATACTCCCCACGTAATCGGGGCATTTCAATGGGTGGCATGCATGTACTTGAACTTTTGTGCCCATCTCGCACCAGAACAAAAGAACAAACGGCAACTGTTTTTTGCGTTTTTGCACAATCGTCAGTCTTGGCGGAGCTGTTGATCGGAAAGTGCTCTTTTTGACATAGGTCACTCTAGCGGTCTAGCCTCAAGGTCGGATTGGGGCGGTGCCTCTCTCCCTCTGGGCGGACAAATGCAGCGACTGAATTGACCAAATCGGCCAATGGGCAGACGCGAGGTGCTGCAAATAGCAAATTGGGAGTTACGTGCACTCGATACAACCCTGGCTGACGGTGTTTGCCGTCCATTCCCAAATTGATACAGTCATCTTTGGATTCAATGAAAGTCGAAATTATCACAACTTGTGTTCGCTACACGCTTCTGGACTTGTCTCGAAGCGATGCATTTTTGGCAACTCATGTTCGAGGGACCAGCACACAGTCTCACGTAACATAATACGCGGAAGGGGACTCCGTAGGGCTGTTGAGTGTTACCGGGGTTCTCTTGGGTCTCGGGTCTCTTCGTTAATTTCTAACCGTTTGTGGACCCTTAACGCATTCATCATAAGGATAAGAAACCTGGGAATTGGAAGCTTTTGGGGTCCATTTGAAGCCGTCCGAGACCGAGAGGCTGTGATTTATTCGAAGAAAATATCAGGCAAGAAGGATTCCATCCTCTCCAGCCTCAAAAAGTCCAGTTCGTTTCAGGCGGAAGGAGCCACACAGAGAGTGTCATATTAAGGATGGCCACCACTAACGCTGAACGAAATCCGATGCTGCGGCCGAATCGCCGCCACGTCGGGAACTTTTTCGACTGGAACTTTTTCGACTGGCAGGAAGGAAAGTGCATGGTGACGAGTGTGTCTCTCAGGTGTGAGATATTAGACACTTTTTTCTCTTCTTCAGTTTCATGATTCTTTTATCGGATTTGTTCCACGGCGCACCTGTTCACTGCTCCTCCTGCCTGCCAACTTGCGAACCCAAAAAAGAGGGGGTTGAAGATGGAAATCAAGGAAAGAGGGATGGGCGGGAAGGAAAGTACGGGGAAAGAACCACATCCGTAGGAGAGACGACGTCTTTCTCAAGTAGGAAGGCATCGTCGCTCACCAGATGCTCTGTGAAGAGTTAAGAGTCGCGACTTCCTCTTAGCACCAAAAAAGCCGGCCCTTCTTTCGCAGTTTTACCAGCTATCAGTCGTTCCTGGGTCGCACCTTCCCCTCTTTTCCTGTCCTCTCTCTCCTCTCTCGGCCCTCAAACCCTTGCAAGAGTGGGATCCACCGCCAATCACTGGGGGAAGAGGACGGGATACGCGGGCGACTCGGGCGCCCGACAGGGAGGTAACAAAAGGTAGCGAGTGACAACCCAACGGTCGCCAAAGGTGAATATTGGCAAAATTTACAGTGACTCGACGCGACAACCACTGTGAACCAAAAGCCAACATGCTCTGGGTCCTCTGGAAACGCGCCGCAACAGACGCCAATATGGTTTGAAGCTTGGCGGCGTTCTCATATTCTTTCCTTTTTATTGTGGAGCCCCTATTCACGCTTGGCCGTGGACCATGTGCCTTTCTCTGGCCCATTTCGCCCTTTTTCGTCCTTGTCAGGCTTGGGGCTAATTTCACCCCCTCAACCAGTCGGGCCCAGCGTGTAAGCCGACTTCCCTAGCGCGTCACTGTCAGTGTGTTGTCTGTGTGTCTGTGAGTGAGTCTGTTGTTGTCTGCAGCCTGGTGACTTCTGCTCTTCTGCTCCTTCTCCGACCCCCTGTAGCTTTGTTAAATTGTCTAATAAACGCATCGTGCGCTTGTTTTCCCGCCGCCTGCTCCCCTTCTCTTTTTTCCTTTCTTCTTTTGATCTTGTTTTTGCTTCTGATTTTGCTTCTGATTTCTTTGTTTTTGTTTTCTTCAGCCTATCGTCGTTTACGCTGTCATCACACAATTGCCATTGAATTAATTCTCCAGCTTCACCTCCACGCAAATCAACATGAAGTCATTCACGATCCTCGCCCTGGCCGGGCTGGCCGTCGCCCAGTTCAACCAGCTGCCGACCTGCGCTGTACGTTATTCCGGAAGATGTGGAAATGGGGAGAGAGATGGCGATAAGATATGACGTTCGCGTCCATTTTGGCTTGACTGTTCGCCTGTAACACAGAGTACAGGACGGTCAAGACAGTGGCCTGTGTCAGTGTCAATGTCAATGGCCTCTTTACTAACTTGCACGTCCAGCAATCCTGCGCCAACAAGTTCCTGACCGGCGGTATCGGCAACTGCGGCTCCGACGCCAAGTGCATCTGCTCAGATAAGAGCTTCCTGTCCGACATTGCCTGCTGTCTGGCTGAGCCCGGAGGATGTGACGCCGCCGACCAGTCCTCGGCCGTCGTCTTCGCCTCGCAGCTGTGCGCCGCCCAGGGCGTCACTGTCCCCTCGGCCGTCACCTGCACGTCCACGGCTGCCGGCAGCGGCACCGCTGCTTCCGCCACAACCACGGGCGGCGCTGCCACGGCCACCAAGACCAGCGGCACTGCCGCCAACACCGGCGCTACCGGCACCAAGACCACCGACTCTACTACCGCCACCTCGACCCCCGCTGCCACCACCGGCACCACCGGCACTGCTGCTGCCGGCACGACCTCTTCGTCCACGAACTACGCTCCCCGCGAGTCGGCCGTCGGTGCTGGCCTTGTCGGTGGCATTGTCGCTGCTCTGGCCATGCTGTAAGGGGGATTAGGTTCCGAGGAAGATTACGATGCGGTATTGAAAGAGGAGGAACAAACAGAGAATGGGAGGAATGGGAGGACTGTGGAGAGATCAAACGCGCGCGATGGGTTTGGATCTCGATCTTGATGATATACTACTACCATGTACATGTACAACACTTTCTTGGCGGCAAATCAAGGCTGCTCGCGCACTCTTGTTGCTGTCTTGATACTCTTAATGTCTTTTTTGGGTGCGGGATTTCGCGAAAAATAAAGTACTTTTTGACGATAGCGAACCAAAAATCAATTCTGCCCCGATAAGCTTAACATGCTCCAGGAACGGCAGTGACAATTCCAACAATTCCGTAGCTTGTTCAGTGCTACGTCGTGCAGAAGCCGAGAAGTTGAGAAGCTGCCCCAAGAAAATAGATCGATAGTCTCACAGTCTTGGCAGTCTGGCATCCAGGGAGACCTGCACAGCGACCAAAATATGCAAGTCTGCAGCCACTCGGATCCTGCATGGCCCAAGAATGGCCAGCGACAGCCTGCTGAATTGCGATTGGTAGAAGCTACTTGTATTGGAGCAAGACCGGGAACCCATTTTCACTTTTCTTGCCAGCCCTATGCGACAACACTGCTTCTATCGTGGCATCCAAATTGATTGGCTCGCAACAACATACGACGTACTTGTATTCTTACCTACTTCTCAATACATGCGAACCTCTTCAGGACCGGTTCCTGGTCCGTTCTCATCTAGCCTTGCCGTCGCGCGCGTTTTTATCCGTTTGAGCCGTGTTGTTCGCCGCCGTCCGTCCCATCTCTGCGGAGCCTAGCGTGACCTTTTTATGTCATCATTCAGAGGCGACTTCCTTATTCAGTGAGCTCCGAGCTTCAAGCTGTAATCGCACGTTCTTACAAACATGGGAAGGCGCGTTTGGTGATGTGTAACATGCCGTGACCATTGACGTAACCGGCAGGAACAGTTGTCGCGCGACTGCCGTTGTGTCCACCAAAGAAGCTTTCTTAGGCTCCTGCTCACCGGACCAACCGCGATCCATCCAAAACGCGCCAGAAAAAAGAGTCGTACTACAAGTACGTCGTACAACGCAAAAAACTCTGCGACGTACTTCACAACATATCTTCAGCAGCATCAATCAGATTTTACGCCACAAGTATCCTCGAGACAGCCAATTCACATAACATATACTATTTACACACCGCCGCATCGATACTGAGGGCATTGGCTTGACCAGGGCCCTTCATTCCACATCCTCACAATGCCAAAAAGAAAAGCAGAGGATGCCCTGCGACTAAACAGATCGGAATCAAACTCGGGCATACCACCATCAGCGCGCCCGATCGCAGAAGCGGCAGCAGACCAGGACGAACCACCACCAGCAACAGGTGACACGGAGATGATGGACGCGGCGTCGCCTTCAGGATCAGATGCAGTCCCAACGCCCAGCTCGGAAGGATCGCCAGACCATGATGCCCCCGGCCCGAGCGGTAATGCCGCTCTCCACGACGAAAGGTACGAAGTCGAGAAGCCGTCCATCTCGCTCCCGCCGCCACGGTCTGCCTACAAAATTCCAGGCTACATACCCAACCACACTATGCGTCTGTACGCGGGGCCTCTGAGGAAATGGGACCGTAGGCAGGCCCTTATCACCACCGTGTACGGCCCCCGACCAGAAGAAGTCAGAATGTTCCTCGTTCTGCAGCAATTTTGGTACCGCTACATGTACCCGAAATCCCAAAGTGCTGCGCTGAAACGGCAGGAAAATGCCAAGGAGGACGACGAACGCCTCTATAGTCACGTCATGACAAGTCCTTGGATAGGAGACGAGTTTGAAAAGGCCCAGGACGAAGCACACACCACATGGCGATTGAAATATGTCACCGCCATGCGCGCCGAAGGACGGAGGCCGTACGGCGAAACCCAAGAAATCGACAAGGCAGCCGCCGCCGACTATCTCCCTTACGACGTGGTCCATCCTGACGCCAACGTGGATATTTTACCGCAAGGCGGCAAAGTCGAGACACTGCGTGCTGGCACAGCTACGCTCCGGCCAAACTCTGGAGGACTCTTCAATGCGGGTGGCAACGTCGTGTCGCTGGCTTGGGCACCCGTCGCACGGAATCGTCTAATGGAGGGCACGATACTCGCCGTGGCTGTTCTTCCTCACGGCCATGAGGTCGACGGAAAGAAAGGGCGGGGCAGCATCCAGTTCTGGAAAGTGCCGCTAAAGAACAATGTGAAAGACGCGGAAGAGGCCACGGGGGCTGACAACGCTGATCAGAATGGAGAGGCGACAGAAGCTGAGCAGCCTGAGCAAAACGGACAGGCTACAGAAGCCGAGCCAAATGGAGAGCCCAAACAGACCGAAAATACCAACAAAGCTCCTGATCCCAGGTTAATTGGTAGTGCTTTGTCCCTGGATCGTGTATACTGCTTCGACTGGGGCTGGCCGAAACGTCTGGAGTGGTGTCCCGCCCCGACGCCCTTTGGCGGCACCTCATGGCCCGGTCTTCTTGCCGTCCTCGCCGAGGATGGCATGGTGCATATCATCAAACCCAGACCAAGGGATGCTGAAGGCTCCCTCTACAGTATGAACACCTCTCCCCACATCCCTTGCCGCCACTTAAATATGTACTCAAAGCTTCCCTTGTTTGACTAACCAACTTGTACTCTCCAGCCAAAATCGTCCGTCCATTAGCTTCGTTGGGCTTCCCGAACGAAGATGGCGTTGATGCCACTTGCATGTCGTGGGTTGGCGTCAATCGCATTGTTGTCGGCTACTCGGATGGCACAATCGTGTTGTGGTCCATATATCCACAGGTGCCGCTCCAGCGCATCCAGACGCACACATCCGCCATCCAGGACGTTCAGACTGCATATCCATCCAACCCGTATTTGGTGGCCATCCGTCCTGTTGATGGCGTCTTGCGTCTCATGGACTTAACACGCCCTAGCAGCGAGCACACGTTCCACCCGAGCTCTGTCGCTGCCGTTCAGGGTAACCTGCTGGACTGGGTAGAGCATATGCAAGGCTTTGCGTCGGCCGGCGCCATGAACAGCCCGGTGAGCAACAAGCTCGACTTTATGCACCACCGGCACTTCCCCTGCCCGCGCAGATTTTTCCCGTCCCGCCGCGATTCGCCGCCGACCTGCCTGTCTGCCGGCAAAGTGCATCCGTTTGTCCTGGTGGGATCGGCCGACGGGAAAGTATGGGCGTGCAACTTGATATCCACAGTGTTCCCGCTCCATTGGGAGTCAACCCTGCCGGCGTCGACATTGATCTTTGAGAGCGAGTTCAGGCCGCTTGAAAAGCCGAGCAAGAGCCCGTCCAATGACGCCAAACCACCATCGCCCACCTACTCCCATAAAACCGATGCAGGGGATTATCCGGCACATGAACATGTGGAAGACATCCAAACCCCGAAGCACCTCCCAACAGCCCATATTACAGATGACGCTGAACACCCCGGCCCCAAACCAATCGGCGGTGTTCACTTCCGCACCACATTTGTGATGGACCATAACACAAAGGCCGACCTAGTGGAAGACGATGCGATGGATGAAGACGAACCATCTGCGGTTGGCCGGCGAGGGCCCTCTGGGCCGTCCGGACATATTGGATTGATGACTATGGGGCCGATTGTCCACGAGAAAAAGACGGCCATCAGCGCAATTGCCTGGAACCCGGACCTTATGTTCGGCACGCATTATGCCGTTGGCATGGCATCGGGCTTGGTGTTGATCAAAGAGCTTGATGGCACTGTTTAGGAACCAAAAGAAGAGAGTGATGTATTAGTAAACATTGCCGAGTACGGTGACGGTTGCGATGACTGTTTCGATGACGATTACAGTGCCTCTCCCACCGGGTCATTGTTCTGCAGCATCTGCTATGAGCATCCCTGTACGTGTGATGGTGAGGTTTTTGTACGGGTGCTGTGGCCAGAGCGCGTTCGGATACTTCGCGGCGAAATGAAGAGGAGGGCATGATATTACAGCATTCACTCTGAGACTTGAAATCACCGGAACAAAGGTAGCGAGGCAAAACAAATATACCAAATATGATTATGCAAGTGTTTATTTACAAGAAATCTCCCTCACACCAAGAAAACTTTTGTACAAGATCGATCCAGATCCACGCTCTATATCACACAAATTCCTTTTTTTCTTCTCCCTTACATGTTGCGGCCACCGGTGACCATGATGGTCTGGCCGGTGACGTAGTCGAACAGAGGGCTGGCGACGGCCAGGACGGCGCTGGCAGCCTCAGTGGCCGTGCCGGGCCGGCGCAGGGCAATGTCGGCGTTGGCAGCGTCGGCGTTGGCGGCAGGGGCAGTCGGGATACCAAGAGCAATCTTCTCGCCGTCGGGGCCGACAACGAAGGCGCCCTTCTCCTTGGCCTGGGTCAGGCGGGTCAGGATGTGGCCGAAGGCGACGGTGTTGGCGCGGACGCCGAACTTGGGGCCCCACTCCTTGGCAATGGTCTTGCTGAGGCCCGAGACACCGGCCTTGGCCAGCGAGTAGTTGGCCTGGCCGGCGTTGCCGTGCATGCCCGAGGTGGAGCTGATGTTGATAATGTTGCGGCGCTCGCCGTCGGTGACGCGGAAGTAGGGGGCGGCGGCGCGGATCAGGCGGAAGGGGGCCTTGGCGTGCAGGTCCAGGATGTTGTCCCACTGCTTGTCGCTCATCTTGTGGATGACGCCGTCCCAGGTGTAGCCGGCGTTGTTGACGATAATGTGGATCTTGCCGTTGCCAAACTCGGCGGCCTTCTTGACGAGCTCCTCAATGTACTCCTGCTTGAGCAGGTCGCCGGGGACGGCCAGGGCCTTGCCGCCGTTGGCGTTGATGGCGGCCGCGGTGGCCTGGGACTTGGCGGCGTCGATGTCCGAAATAACGACCTTGGCGCCCTCCTCAGCGAAGAGACGGGCGGCCTCGGCACCGATACCCTGGGCGGCACCGGTGATGATGGCGACCTGGTTCTGGAGGAGCTTGCCGCTCTGCAGGTGACCTGCGATCTGGGACAGACGGTCGGCCATTGTGATGTGTGTGTGTCTGGTGGGTGGCTGTAGAGGTGTGGTTGAAGGCAAAAGTCGAAAGTGGTGTGAGGTGAGATGGAAATGGAATAGAAATGGAGATGGATGTAAGAAGGAAGGAGTAAGACGGGAAAGGAGACGAATAAATGGAAAGAGCAAAGGGCCACGGAAGATGAGGGAGCTCCTTCTCCTTCTCGGCGTTCGCTTTTCCTTTCACAGAAATCCACGACCGAGGCAGTCCACAATTGCTCTTTCCCTTTCTGTCGCCAGCCGTTCGACAACTTGCAGTCTTACACCTCTCCGCACGCATAACGGTTCCGTTCCTTCCTTCTACGACCCTATTGCGACTGCCGCGTCCCGCTATTGCCTGCTTTTAGCACCGCTTTGCGAGCTTGGGCGGAAGTTTACACGGTATTACCGGCCAGTGAGCAGCCAGCCTCACCCAAAAACGCCCTGCAGAGTCGCTGCTACCGACACCGGAAAACGACGCTAACAGCGCATTCTGCCGAGGTACGATGCGCTCCTCGCTGAAGCCCCAGTATTTCAGGACGGCTCCCCGCACTTTGTTCTCCGTCAAGGTGCGCTTTTGGTGTGTTTCTCTATTCTGTCCGCCTTCTGTCCCCCTTTCTCACCCCAGAAAGCTGCAGGACCGAGAAAGTCTCCACTTTCTCCAAGTCTGTCATGATTCCCAGTGGTTGCCAAGTCATGGACTCATGGACTCATGGTCCAACGAGGCCGCGAGCGAGCGTCAATAGCCGGGGCAGAACACGCAAAACACAGGGCACGCTTAACGCAGAAACACGCGAGTGGGCGCGCTAGCGCGCAGCCTTACCGCTGGGGCAGCTTCACTGGCAGTCTTTTGCCTGGCCTGGCTATTGACAACGCAGACAATAACAATAAATACGTCGGAGCACAATAGCAACAACTCATGTTTGCCTCGCAACAACAAGCTGACTGGGCATCACCATCGAACTACAGTTCAACTGTCACGAGACTGCAGCTCCAGAGATACTTTTATTAACCCACAAGGACCATATCTTTGAGGCCTCGCGATGCAATACGAGCTACTTTCACAAGATCCTCGCCTCGTCAGTCTCAACTTTGAAGAAGTCTTTTTGAGCTTGTCATGACTCTCATCTCAGCTACGCATCAGATTGTTTTCAAGTGAAGAAAATCAGAACGAAAAGCAGACGGGTATCCCACCCAAAGACAATCATCCCATCCTCACGGACTGGACTGGACTGGACTGGCTCTTCCAGACTTATTTCTGGACAGGATACTCGCCGCTCTCTCTTCTTACCTTGCAAACAAACAAACCAGCTATGATCACGACAACAACAGGACACGATATTCGGACCTGGGGATAGGCAACCTGCCAACTAACTAGACACAGGCCAGCACGAGTGTGTTACTATGCCGAGATTCATCATGCCACGGCCGCCAACTCGAGTACCTGTACCGCCTCCAGGAAGCTTTGCTCCTCTGCCGCCAGAGCTCATCACCGACTTGGGCAGCCTGCGATCCTTCCTGGCCACGGTCTGCTCGTCCTCCCGCCTGTACATTGAACTCCACGGCCACCGCCTCAGCCGCCAAGGGGATCTCTCGCTCATTGTCGTCCAAGCCTACCCGCACCCGCCGATATATGTGATTGACATCCAGTCCATCGGCCACGAAGCCTTTACGACCCGCTCCGTGTTTGGCCTCACGTTCAAAGCGGTACTCGAAAACCCGGCGTTCCGCAAGGTCTTCTGGGACGTCCGCAACGCCGCCGACGCCCTCTGGGGCCACCACGGCGTGCGCATCCAGGGCGTCGTCGACCTGCAACTCCTGGAAAATGCAAGTCGCCAAGACCGCAAGTGCTGGGCCGCTGCCAAGCGGGTCACTGGCAAATCTGGTGCCACCGCCACCATCACGCAAACGTACTTGAACGACATCGACACGGCGATTGGACGGGACCTCTGCCTACCGACGACCGAAATCGAGCACATTGCCCAGATCCGCCGCGTCATCAAGGGCCGCCTTCCGTCCACAGCCTTCCGGCTGCGCCCGCTCGACATTGAGACGCTCGCCTTTTGCGCCAACGGCATTCGCTACCTGCCGCTGCTGCACATGGTGTACATGGACCGCATCACGGGCGAGTGGCTGCCGAGAGTCAAGGCAGAAACACGGCGGCGCACCGACGCCGCCTTTGGTCCACGGTTCGACCCAGACTCGCCGACCAAGGCGCTGAGCCCATGGGCAGCCAAGCTGAAGCCAGGGCTGCTCTTCCGTTGAGCAACGTGGACTGGAATGGAAAACTGGGCTTATTGCATCGGGGAGGGTTGCCAAAAGCCATCCGGCGTTATTTGGGAGATTATCGGTGAACTATCATGGGCGGGTGTTGGGTCAATGGGTTATATCAGGAATAGGAAATGGAAATGGAAATGGAATCGGGCGGCGCTCGGGGGGGTTGCTTTTTATGATATTTGCATGGCAACTTGATACCCAGCAGGTTTATTGATAGTCACTCTATTTACGGAAAATAATTGTAACATTTAAACAAGACGCCAAAGCTGTATGCACTTCTTCGTTCTTTCCCCATACTTTAGATGTTGACGCCACAGTTTGATGTGCCGCTGTGGCGGTGCACTTTTCGGCCGCTAGCGCCCTTTGCACCTTCCCGCATCAACCAACACAACATCACGAGCCGATTCCGACGACGGCAAGCAAAGGAGACATCGAACATTTACTCAATCTCAGGTCGTCTCAGCGTCAATATCTTTTCACCTCCGACCTCTATATCTTTTCGCTACCGCATCCTCTCCCACATAGAATGGCATCATAGGCGATGCCACCCCTCCGCGGACCAGCAAGTGGCGGGTGGGGCCGGCTGCGGCCGGTCAATGTCGACCCCCTCGAGGTCTACGGCCTGCCCTCAAAAGGCGAGACAAGGTGCGTGCTCTCCTCTGTGAACATGTGTTGATCTCCTATTAACAATGTAGACTCTCCGACTTCAAGACGCAGGAGCGCTTCTACGGCAAGATCGTCGAGCGCTACCTCGAGTTCTGCACCGATGCCAACGACCGCGACGGCCTGCTCGCCCGATTTGCGTCGCTCGAGCTGAGTGAGAACAAGCCGAAGGGAGGGGCTGCCAGCAGAAGTGCGCCTACGAGCGCGCCATCATCGGCTGCAGCGCCCCTCACGGTTGTCCCCACGGCGGCAGCTACGGCCGCTCTCGCTGCCGCCTCGCGCGACCTCACCATGGTCCTGGCCGCGTTGCGCAAGCTCCGCGAGGCCATTGTCGCTACTTCGCGCGCCGACGACTTTGCCACCCAGGTTTATCTCTTTTGCATCCGCCTTGCCATCCTCGCCAAACACCCGCAGTCGTATCATCCGGCCATCCTCCATCTCCTGCGCAGCATCCACCGCCGCCGTCCGCTCAGCACCGTCGAACTGCACGAGGTCGCCGCCTACCGTGTCCTGGACGCGGCCTGCCGCCGCAGCGACCTCGCCGAGGCCTACCACCTGCGCTGCCTCTACAAGCTGCGAAACTCCACGGTCGACACGGCCCTGCGCGCCCTCGCGCACGACGACTGGGTTGCCCTAAGGCGGCTGATCGGCAACGGTTCTTCGGCTTCCCCCCGCAGCGGCTGCGCCGACGGCCACCAGATCAAGCTGCTTGAGTACGCCGTCCACGACCTGCGCGTGCACACCCTCAAGTGCTTTGGCCGGGCGTACCTGCGCCTCGAGGACGTCGGCTTCCTCGAGGCATCGGCCGGGCTCGGCTGGGCCGACCTGCAACAGCAGTACAATGTCGGCTGGGAGCTGGACGGCAAGGCCGTCGTCATCCGCAAGATGCAGCCCAAGGCACCGGCAGCAGCGGCACCCGCGGCGGCAGCCAAGCCATAACCGAAAGGCGTCAGTATCTACTTTCTTGCTTTTCATCAACCTTCTGGGTGGGGCGTCTCTACGTCGTCTTTTTTTCGGTCTGTCTTAATCACACGGTTTTTGTGCTGTTTTTTCAATGGTTTTTTACCCTGGGACATTGTGGCTTCTGGTATAATACACTTTAGATTACAATAAAATAGTGTTTGCATCAACCTCTCCCGTGTAAAGTTGTTGTTTGCTTGGACACGGCAACGAGTCATTATGGCTGGATTCCAAGGAGTAAGCTCTCAGTTACGGTCATGAAGTATGAGACAGGCTCTAAATCTGGCAAGATCTTCGGCCCGGCTATCATGAGATCCAGAATGTGAATTCAATCGAACAGATGTCGAGTCTAGCCGATGTCGCCACGAGTTACCCGCGAAGTCAAAGATGCACCGGAGCACGGATATGGGCAGGATCTCCAACTGCACCAAGATGTCAACACACATAAAGAGGAGTTAAATGAAGTAGATGCAGCAGTAACATTGAAGGAATGCATAAACGCCCTCAATCGGAAGAGACAATGCGTGAGATGGAACGACAGGCAACAGGCAACGAACAGCAAACAGCAGGCCCGGGTCTAGGTCTAGATCTGGACCAGTCAAGTTCATGCCCAATCCCATCCAGAGGTCTGAGGAACCGACGAGGATCAATAAGATGAGGGTCGCGTGTCTTGTGTGACATCCTCTCGCCTCTCACTTCTCATTTCTTATTTCTCACTTCTCACCACCCAGTTCTCAACTTACAGCCCTCAGATTTTTCGGCGTCTTTTTGCTTACGCTCGATCTGTGTAGCTGGCCTTGCAGGCCGGCCCTCCCATGTGATCTATCTGAGGCTTTTTTCTCGTATTTGCCGGTCTGGTCGGGCTGGAGTCGTACAAAAAAGCAAGTCGAACACGACCAGCATGTCCAGCGTGTCCAGGCCCATGTCTGGCCGGAGACAGCCGTGATGCATATGCATACGAATATGTGCCTGTTTTCTAGTCTGTTTCCTTATAGGTGATTGGCTTCCGTTTCGACTTTCTGTATCCTCGAGCACTCTTGCAGTCTCGCAGTCGCGTCTCTCGTATGACCACAAGCCCGTAGGATTTTCGCATTTATACATTTAGGTAGCATGAGCTGTCACTTTTTTTGGCCGTCCTTCTTCGGTGTCTGTCCACACTCTTTTCTTCTTTCCTTTTCTCGCCATTCTCTTTTATGCACTATCTTCCTTTTCGACATGCACAACTTTTGCCAGCCCCCGGGTAGATGCACAGGATGGTGGACAAAAAGGAAGGGCTGGGATAAGAGAGACGTGAGGAACATGAGAACTGATAGGAAAAGGTGACAATATGGAAGTAGTAGAGGGTGTTACGGGCCACGAGAAATCATGTGCTTTTCGTGTTTCTCGAGAACGAAAGCCCTCGACGCTCGGTCGCCAAACAAAATAGCGGTCAGCGTGTGGCTTGCGAGACTCGGCAGGCCAAGATACCGAAGATTCTGACAGAGCAGAAAAGAGAAAACTGACGGAACGAAATGGCATCCAGAGCCGACGCGATCTGCTGTCTACCGGGGTGACACGTGGTGATAGAACACGGCCAGCCGTACGCCTTTTAGTCAGTCAGTCTTTTTGAGTCAGTCAGGCGTTGAAGCCAGCGGACAAGGGTTGATATCGGAAGGCGATCGCATAAGTGGCAGAGAGACACGGTGACGGAGTAACGAATGGCTGGGGACGGTCAGGTTACACCCGGTAACAAGAAGGTCACAGCTTGCCTCTCTATTGTCTTCTGCTTGCCTTCAATTCCGGGGAACAATAGACGAGGCTTATCGAGAGTATTCCCTCTTTCACTTGCCTTTTCCAAGGACAAACCATGGTGACAATGTGTCGGGTAAAGAATCGTGGAGGGCACACACAGTACGCCACAGCATACACGACAAGACACAAGAACGACACGAAAAGAGACACGGAAGAGACATACACGACAATGGTGCACAGGAAGGCGACTTTCGGGTGCTTGCAGGTGGCTGGGGAGGAGTAATTCTGTGTGCAGTAGGAGAGGATGAGAAAAGGCAAGTGAGCAGAATAGGAAACCTTTCACAAGACCTTCACAAGACAAAAAAGTATCCAGAAAGCAAATCAAATACTGTCGTGAGCCACGGAAGACCACGGCATGGGAACGAATGACAAGAAACAAACAACGAACAACTACGCGGCAACGTACAGAATGTACAAGCAACGTGCCCCGTTTTTTGTTGTCGCCGAGAAAAGAGAGACATAAAGTCATCCTGCCTCTTTTTCAACGAGAAAGACAATGTCCAAAGGCAACATGACGCGAGGATGTTTGACGGCGTTTACATGATTGCATGTTTCCTGTTTCACGGCGACATGTTTATGTTTGTTTGTAAATCTGTTTCTCAAAATCTTTCCAGAAACCGAAACGAGGCCGTCGATAGGTTGTCTCTTGTCGTCTTATTGTTTCATCAGTCGCCCTACATTTTCCAATGTGCTCGAAACATACAAAACACAGAGCACGGCCATGACCACGGCCATGACCACGGTCGTCATCGTCTGGAGAGCAGCCGAGACGTCTCGAAAGCGCTCGGGTAGTACGATACCACTGCGAGCCAAGGCTGCCATATGCCTGTAAGAAATAAGAAAGCAATATGAGTGAGAAGAACAAGAGAACCTTCCGGCCGGATCGCCTTGTCCTCCTTTTGATTTTCACACGGACCAGTCTCTGCGCTCTCCCGTTGTTCTGATCCTGATCCTCGTCGTTTCTTCGTCCTTCCTCGCTCAGCGTCTATCTCGCCTCCTGTGAAAGGAAGTAAAATAAAAAATAAAATAAAAAAATGTGACAAGTGATAGCGCCAAAAAAACAAGAAGGATGAGCACGACAAGTAGGAGCAGGAGCCAAAAGACACGGGGTAGGACGTTGCACGGCAAGGATTGGGCCATGTATTTTGGTTTCCGTAGGTGCATACGACGTAGGCTGTGGAGTGTCGACTAGCCACACATTGTTCTCTCCTTATTTTTCTTCGTCCTCTCCTCTGCAGTGCAATGTTTATTTATCTGCTTGTCTGTTTGTCTTTTGTCTGCTTTGGGCCTGGGGAAACACCGCGCCACACTTTAATGCGCTCGGAAGAAGAGGACAGGAGGTAATAGATGAAGAATAAGTGGCTGCAGCTCTGAAAAGAACCTGGAGAGCCATGTGGAGGAAGGCACAGCGTGATGCAAAAAGCACGAGGTGGAAGACGAAAGAGACATGTAGGTGACCATAATAAACCGCGCAGAGTATGGATCTAGAGGTGCAGGACGAGCTGGGCGGACGTATGTGGTGGAGGACAGTGGCGGACGTGAGACGGCATGGTAGGGCATAATGGCATGGAAACAAACGAATGAATGCTGAGTGTCTCCATAGAGGCTAGGATTATCTGTGCCTCGATGCCTACAGACAGGCACGGGCGTACAAAGATGATGCATGTCGACAGTATTGTGAGTATTCGAGCATATGATTCGATAGACATTTTATTGCGCACATTGTACAGTATTGGTATCCCGATGTTGGTCATCGTCCTCATGTCGGATCCTGTTTGTTTACATCGCCAGGGGCGGACGACCAGGTCAGATGACAGTACTACAGAGAGTACAGGGCCTCCAAGGGATAGCATTAATTGATTGCAGACTGAAAGTGCCCGTTTGAGTAGGTCTATCCACGGTTACTGCAATTTACCTTGTACATTTTGAATATCCCCGCCGATCAGCCCCTTTAACATTAAACATTGCCACAGGATGACGACAGCACGCATAAATACAAATTTACATCGAACATCCTATCAATTGTAGATACGGCATAATCGCCTTCCTTTCAAATACTCCGTTACACAAATTATTGTCGCTCTAGATCCTGGGCCGCTCCTGGTCGTCGGGTCGGCTGAGCTTTTGGTACCGAGCCAAGGCAACCAGAAACAAATATAAACAACGGGAGCAAGGCTCCGAACCTCCGATATCAGGCGCCATGATTGCGTACGAAACAAAGCTTCCTTGAAAATAAATCGGTGGCAACATCAGCATATATTTTTTACTCTTTTTCATTGTCTTTATGCAACAATTGATCTACAGCTACAGTGTAATTGTATTGTATTTTTAAACGGACACCATTCCATATCCGCATGGGCCATGATGTAAACATCACAGACCCTTAATGTATCGTAAACAGTCATCTGCTGGGGGCACATGGACTTTCGTCATATGGTTCACTATGTACCGATCTGCAGGGTTCTCTATACTCAAAGCTCTTTCACAGAGGCCACATACTGCCGCTATGGCACAACACAAGTACCAAGAAATCCTGCCAAGGCGAGACAGTACACAACCAGGCCGCCAGGATTTGGGACCAGTCTAAAGGCATGAAGACGGCCAGTCATGAGATCTGCAGACATGGACTGAGAGCGATACGCCCAGATCCCGGCCGTCATTCACTCTCTCTCATCCTCTCATTGTCGCTCTCCTCCTCTACGGGGTTGCCCGGTATCGATGGTTGTTGATCGCCCGAAGACCTAGGGAGTATTCGCCTCCAACAGCAACAAAGCGGTCAAGATCTTGGGATCCTTGGGCTCTTGGACTCTTGGGCCTTCCTTATCCGTTGCGGTGGTACGAGGAGGATGAGGCGACACGCCACAGTCGTTTCTCAGCCCATCTCGTCTCGTCCGTTAGCCGCCGTCGTCTGTGTCGTCTGCCCGTGAACATTAGATCTTCTTTCCTCCGCCCCTCCTTGTAAACACCAAATTCTCCCTTTCTTACCAGCCAAGGGGTCCCTCAATAAAGACTTGGCAGCTTGAGAGAGAGCGTCTTTGACAGACATCATCGTTGCCGGCCGGCCACGCTTCCAACTGCCGTACGCCTTCTCTCCAGCTCGCGTCTAGGGAGGCTTCCTCCCTGTCCGCGAGAGGGTTAACAGCTTCGCATAGGGGGTGCCCTGTCGGCGCCAAAGCCTTAAAGCCTCAAAGCCTCAAAGCCCCAAAATTGCCCAAAGCATCGAAGCATGGAAGCGATCGACGCAACGTAGTCTTGAATGACCCAACAAGTTGGTCAGGACAACGCCTCCCAAAGCCTTGCATGGACAAAGATTCTCCCTAGCTCACAGAGAAGGCACCTGAAGAACCAGAAGAGGAACCAAAGAGGAACCAAAGAGAGGGAGGTCGTTACATATTGGGGGCCATTTTGCGCCGTCTCACCCGGAGAGGGGAACAGTCGGTTGGGCCTGGGAGTGCGCCGGCTGCCGTCACCAACTTTGACTTTTCTTTTGACATCCTTCTACGGTCACTCGTCCGTAAGGGATGGCCTAGGCTCGACTTTGGCTCCAGAGCCGGTCCCAAGCTTGGTCTCAAAAGGATGCACACCTCAGAGTGCGGAACTGACTGCTGTCGTACAAACTCCGTGTTGTAACCCATTTTGTGGCTTGCACTCAAGGCTTGGCCTCCGAAAGCCTCGCCTGCCATCGCCCTAAACGAATTGATGATCGAAAGGTGGTGTTTTCGAACAAAGAAAGATGCTCTAACAGACTTGACAACATCCCATCACACTGGCAGACTTTGCCCTTTGGTCGTTTTGTGGCGCTGGCAAGGGAGGACTGCACTTCATTTTGGGGACAGTCCCATAAAAGATTTTGGGGAGAAAAAAGCCGCTGGGGGTTTTACGGAGGTTTTTTATTTTTCGTCAGACAGCCTCTTCTCGCTTGGGACAAAGGGAGACCCCGTTCAATGTTGGACGCCACAATGTCCAGGGCTGAGAGAGCGGAATGCGAAGATGATACTACCCCAAGAATGATAACAGAACAACCACAGCAAACGCCACAGCGACCAACAGCCCTGTCAGTTGGGGATTGGTGATGTCCTCGTTGGTGCTCTGTAGACCAGTGAATAGGAAACACCGCCCTGGGACCCAAGGGAGGCCGTCTCTTTCTTGGGATGCCAACTAGGGAGCTCCGATGAATGGGAACAGCCAGTCGAAACTCGCCCAAAATGGAATACGACAGCACCCTTTCGTCGGCCTTCCTTTCATCGGACCTGTATTCAGTATTCAAAAAGAAACAGAAAAACGTATAAGGCGCTTGCCCTGAACATTCTATATCCTCCTCTCGAAATGGTACCAACAGCACATCCGAAGGGGGATTCCCAGGGGGGATGTCGACTCAAAAGAGGCTGTCTAACGAGTTGTTCTCCAAAAGGGGGGTTTGGAAGCAGCAAAGAAAAGTGAAAGAAATAAAAGACGAAAAAAGACGTCATCCTTGACAATCACCGATCGATGCAGACACTTGGACACTCTGACGCTCTCCAAATGCAAAAAGAAGAGCGAGACTGAGGGTGTCGTAGGAAGCATCACCAGCTAGTGCAATGCAAGGGATGAAGCCAGAAAAGCCCGGCGCTGAGAAAGCGGATAAGCTGTCCGGAACGGGCAAAAAGTAAACAAACGGAACGAGGCGGACTGGGCGGTGGCCTTGCCCGCAGGCCGGTCTTTGAAACTATTGAAAGGCCGACATTTTGATAGAACGGCGGACACGAAACCTCAAGGCACAACGCTTAACTGAGACACTGCTCGTTCGCAGCTAATGCACGTCATTACTATTGCATCTCAGTGTAAAGTGCGTTGGTATTGAGTTATGTTTTCTTATGTCCTTTTTTCTTCTTTTGTTTTTTACTCCCTCCTTTTCTGTCCCAAACGTCTTCTTACGGCCTGGTCAGACATGTCCATGTGGCCGCCAAGGGGCTCAAGGGACAGCTTCGGACAGACTACGGACAATTTCTTCTCTTGTTGCCGCTTCTTTCTTTCTACTTTTCTTGTTCTTCTTCTCGGCCCTCCCTCAGACTATTGAATGCTAACAGTAGCAAGACGACGGTTCCTCCGCGATTGGTCGATATCCTCAATTTAGGACGTCCGGAGACAAGTCCGTTGAATATGGTAGATTGTGCAGAATGTTTGATAGATTTTCCAGACAGCACATCATACTAGGCGAGCGCTTCAAAAAAGGTAAAGGGCCGTAAAGTATGGAAAACAAGGGCTAATTCTCGGCCGGGTTTGAGAACATCTTTTCAGTCTGCTATCCATCTCCTCTCTCGTCTCGGCAGGTTGTTTCGTGAGGCATGCAAGGTACAAGACGGGATAGATAGGGGCAGAGGCATAACGGCCAGACATATTACACACCTCTTGTTGCAGACGATAAGGGAAGATTTTTTGAATACCATCCACGAGAGACACGAGATATACAGAGTACAGACTACAGTCTCCGTGATCGGTGATAGTGACGCCTATAGACGGCCATAGACAGCCATAAGACGGGAAGGAACAAGGGATGATTAAAGACATGAGGTGAGAAGAGAAAAACACGGGAAGGAAGAAGACAGGCGAAGGAGCAAAGACCAAGGAGTACAGGCGAAGGAGCAAAGACCAAGGAGTACAGACGAAGACGAGACAAGACAAGACAGATAAAAGGCGATACGGACGAAAGAAGGCCACAGAAAAAGGCGACAAGACAACACAGACGGGATCTACGGTAGATCAAGAGAAGGGTGAAAAAATATAAGAAATAATCAAGAAAATAAGAAAAAAAGAAGACAAGGCACGGGATGGCAAGCTCAGGCTGTTTATCGTGGGGGTGTGCACTATGCAGTGTGCAGACCGTAAAGAGTGGGCGGTGATACCCCGTTTCAGCTTTGTTTAGAGAGAGCGCACATCATCGTCGCGCCGGTGGCATGACAATTCTGGCAGGAAGGCAGACAAAGGGACATGCAAATTCTTTTTCACCTTCACTTGGCATGATTGTTGTCTCCTGACATGTATGGTGATGCTTTTGTCGTTTTGTCGTTTTGTTCCCTAAAGTTTGCCTCTTGAATGCACACCCTTTTTCGCTCACAAAGTAAAGATACAGGCATCATATATTGATTGCAATATTGAAACACCCGAGGCATGGCACAATGAGGCAAAGAATGGCCTGTAAATGATTCGGACATGGCAAGACGTTGAGATAATGAATGTCGGTGAATGTCATTGAGTGGCATTGGGATACATTGAATGAAAATCTTTCTGGTCACCATACCGACTGCTGAGCCTTTCCGATATTGCACCCTATCCACGGTGTATTCTGTAATCAATACAAAAAGTCTATGGGACCGAACGGGAACGGCAGACATCACGAAAACGTGTGTCATCAATGTGGACTCTCTCTGGACTCAAAGAGGCATCCAACATTGCAGCCTTTCGTGCATCGTCGTTGAAAATCCGCGCCCCATGGAAAGAGATGCTTCGGTGCCGACCGACAGGCGAAGGAGGGACAAGGCGACCACAGAAATATATTGCTGGCACACCCTCTTCTATTTCTTTTCCAGAGAGTTTCTAGGGTTTTCTATTTCCCATATGATCTGCCGCATGGCTCTCAGTCGAAAGTGTGGCACTCTGCGGGGCATTGGGCATTTCTCGTCACTTTACACGGCCAGTGCTGGGACGGCAAGCGAGATCGCGATAGATTGCACTGACCAGACTTTTCAAGGCTCTGATTAATATCTTCTTCAATATTTAATGACCTGCTATCCTGGACTTCCGCGGCGACAAATGATTGGTGCAGAATTGTTGGTTTATTGAATTGTTCGGTTTCTTTGTATAAAGTGTTTAAAGTGAAATAGATTGAGCCATGAATTTTAGATTCGATAGATTGAGCACACTGAACGAAGAGCGCTGAAAAATAAATTGATTTGTTTCCCTTGTTTTCGTTCCATTTTCTTTGCTGCATGCAACCCGTTTCTTTACTTTAATTTTGTTTTCTCGTATGAATATGAATATGAATGAATGAAAATGAGTGAACGAGAATTTGAATGAATGTTGGTTGTTAAAAAAGCAATCCGAGCACTATTTCTGTCACTGCTTTTCCCGACTGCCTGTTGGTCCATCTGTTCTCGCTCACTTTCTCGCTCGCTTTATTTTATTCATACAAAGACCGAATGAAAATAAGTTCCAACATGCATTTCTGTACGCCTTCACTCACCCCCAATATCACAGAATTTTCTTTTCTTTCTTACTTTTTGATTGTGTGCCGTGTCCATGCCAACTAATAGGGTCCCAGAAAATGGCCCGGCAGCCTAATGTCACCCATTCTTCCCATATGCACGTGTTGTGCCTTTCATCACGTCTTTCACATTTACATCGGCGGTTCGCCTGCAAATAGGGCCATAGGCCACTGTGCGATATGGCGGCCGTATCTATTTTGACGTACACTCTGCATATTTTTAACGCTGTGTTATTTTTGTCGTCTCTTTTCTTAGCAATCGCTTCGTTGAAATTCATTCGAATTCATTCAACTTCAAACCCGGCCCTTGTCCTCCCAGCCGGATGCTGTTCTGTTGGTGCACGGTGACCCGCCCTTGTACCACTGTTGCAACCCGTCTGGGCCAATGTAAGGCCAACAGGCCAGCGGTAACAGGCCGAGGATAAGAAAAGATTTTTTTTTTTAAAAAAAAAAAAAAATGAAATGTGGAGGAAAAAATAGAAAACCCGTTTTGTTTGAGGACCCGGGATCGACGTTGACGAAAAAGAACGGCGGCAGGGGTGATGAGAACAGACATTTTCTTTCCAGTCGTTCTTCCGCGGTTGAGCGGCTACAATTCAGCCATCGTTCCTTTTTTCGGTCCGTCACTGTCACCATGGCTTCTCATCCACTGGCTCATTATCCATGATCTATGAGGCGGTGTTGGCGTGATTGACGGGAGCGTGATTGACGGGCGGCCGTTTCGATGCAACGGTCTGGCGGGTCTCTGCATTCGCCATGTTGGCCTCGTTTTCTCTGTCCTCGCTGTCATTTCAATATTATTTCAATATAGCCCGCCTTGTCCAATATTGAACACCATATGCCATGCATTATTACTTAATCTATTTGACGTAGAGTGATAAGCCCGCTGTGAGTGATGTCCATCTGAAGGAGTGGTTGAAAGGTGAGAAGAGATGAGAAACGAAGAGACAGACGAACACGAAAACGTGCCGAGGCTGCCTCGGATGCTTCGAAAGTGTTCAAAGTGAACGCTGTAAAGTGTTGGACTGCAGTATTCTCGGACAAAAGACATGCCCTTCGATGCCAAGACCATATAATGCCCGTTCATTGACTGAAAGACGTGTAAGCGAAACGAGAAAGAAGGGAGCACTCTACTCGGTGCAGTGCCTATATTCCTCGGCCAGTCTATCGAGTACTCGGGATGTGGAATTGGGTGCAGTAATTTTGATCACGGCTGCGGGTGTTGTGTTATTGGTGTGTAATTGGTATCGTCTTCCAGCTTGTCCGACGGAAAATCTAAAAGCTGTGACAGAAGCCATGCAAAGGGGCGCAGATGAGATGCTCAGCTTCAGAATTTTCACAATCTCCGGCCGAGTTTATTTTGACGATCATCTAATCTTCGTCCATTTTTGTGTCTTCCCATTCATCATTCGTACATTAAATCTTCAGGGTCTTTTTTCTTTATTTCAGAGGTGTTACGCCGTCTTATGAGTGTCATGGCCGAAATATTGGCTGACGGCCAGGCCGTTTGAAAAAAGAAAAAAATTCGGTAGATCCTCAAGCAAGATGTTACACAAATTCAACCTCAATAACTCCATTTATTTACTGTTGTTTATTTTCACTAGAGTCGTGTCATCAGGCAATAAGTCCCCTATTTGGAGTCTATTTGTTTATTTTCGTGTCTTTTTGTTGTGAGTCGAATTCTCCAAAAAGACCAACTGTAAACAACAAATCAACAACAAAAGTATCATGATATTATTCACAACAAACAATATCGTGCTAAATGACAACTCATACAGTGCATATATGTGTCTCTCATATGTTTTTATTGCTCAGCATTCAAATATGCTCTTATGCCACGCCGCTATTATCAATATCAATACTTGAAACGTGTCGCGTGCTTGTCGAATGCCTTCATCGCAGTCTAGAAGCAAGCCTCCATTCCAGCCCAGAAGTTTATTCACATTTATTCGATTTATTCCTTCCTTCATTCTTTCTGGACTCCTCTTGGCCTTTCCCTCCCTATTCTCGGCTCTTATCCGTTGGGACGCCCGTTCTTGCATAATGTCTCACAATCCGGCAAGGAAGGGAGGCAATAGACTCGAGAGACTACGCCATATGAACACAATGTGTGAGCACGGTGCTCGATTTTCCACATACCCCGTGCAGTATTTGTCTCCCTTGTTTTCTCAACGTCTTCCCTCCCTTTCGACACTCCACAGAAAAGTCATGACTTGCATAGCCGCCCTCACCGCCATCCCACACGCGTACTGAGTCGAGGGGGGCTTGGAGTATGACGGAGTGCGATCCTCGCTTGGTATGTGGGATGGTATTTTTGCCAGCATCGCCCTGTATTGCCATCCCTTCTTACCTGCTTGACTCGTTTCACTTTCTTTTGGCTCCTTGCCATGAGCCACCTCAGAGCCACATAAAACAAGAAAAACAAAAGGGCAAAGGGCGACAAGAATGACATGAAACAACAAAAGCGAAAAAAGGGTCCACGTCGACGTCGTGATCCATATTTTGTCCCTTTTTATCGCTTTTTGTGATCTTCATGTGGCCCTTCCTGTCCCTTCCATCGTTCTATCCCTTTGAATCCACGTCATTGTCCTGCATAACTGGGTCGTGCATAATGCTGTGACGTCGAATAGGCGTGGCACTGTGGCACGTCCTGTGCCACAAGCCACAAACAAACGTATTCAGGCATTTCTCACGTTTACGCACCTCGACCAATATGTGGCGACTTCCACTTGGGGGGGGGGGGGGGGGGGGGGGGGGGGGGGGGGGGGGGGGGGGGGGGGGGGGGGGGGGGGGGGGGGGGGCGGGGGG